>JAPYYW010002197.1:0-40960 GCA_030522545.1 Cremastinae sp. A BG-2022a | reverse complement strand
GGGCAATGGTGAATATTCCATTACACATTACTGTCAGTAATGAGTAATGAAAACGTAATGCATTACGAAAAAAGAATGCATTACTCACAACCCTGATAAGATATAGAATGTATTTGGAGGAATAAAAAATGTGCTTTGTGGAATGTCGGTTGAAAGGTATTTTTGGGTCAAAAATATGGCTACAGGCCAATTCCGACGTACGTATTGAGCTCAGAACTGGAAATGGTGAGAAACGAGCTCGAGAGCCAGGGTATTGATGTCCAAGTTCTGGACACTTGGTACAAGAAGGACAGCAACGCTGTCCCGCCTACCAGTGTACTACAGCCAATCTCTTCGATATTGAAAAATTTCAACAACAAGGTATGAAGAAGAAGAAGAAGAAGAAGAGGAATGTGCTCTCGATTTAGTTGAGTGTGTATATGATGAAAGATGGGATTGATGATTTTTCTAGAGAATCCCGAAATTGCAACAGGAAGATCAAGCGATCTGGTGGGAGACGATGTTGAAAATGCAAAAATTGTTTCGAAAGGGTGCCCAGTCACTGTACAACAGTGGAAAATTCGACAAGGACACGATGCACAATTATTTCATGTCTGGTTCGACGAATAAATATCATTTGTATAGTATAGCTGATGTATAATACGGGGATAAAGACGGGAATAATTGTATGTAGAATGATGTAATAAGTTAATGATTTTCAGTGACTGAGCGTGAAGTGATAAATGGCTTGCTCAATGTTAAAAACACAAAGAATCACGTACTGGCCTACGTGCGCTACATAAACAATATAAATTTGCAAAATTTACGAAAAGCCGGGCTATTTCTCGACATTGTTAATCGAAGCCTGGACAATGAGGCTTCGAGATTGTTGGCAGATCTGCGGGACGTCAGACTTCCGAATAAGATTGAGAGTGCCAATCTGCAGAGGTCCCTTTATTGTGTCCTTTTTAGTATAATAACAGAGAGGATTTGTTGGCTTTATAATCAAAATGGTTGATTATTTATCAAATGGTTCACATCATGACAGATATACGGTGGAGTGGATAGGAAGGGAAGGTCTCGACCCGGAGACCCATGGGGAATACTTGCAACACTTTATAACGCACTTTTATCGAAATATGGTTAAACTGATTGATCGTGCTATGAGGAAGGAGGACAGTTCGGCACAGGGACAAATGATAACGGAATTGCTGCAACATTTGCACGCTTGCAACAACTCGGTTCGGGTGTTTTACGGGAGGGAAGACTCCCTCGTTAAAATCAAGGATTACATGCTCTCGGTAAATGATAAGCCGCTGGTCCTCTATGGCGAAGGTGGATGCGGTAAGACGTCCCTTCTGGCTAAAAGCGCAGGATTGAGCAGCAGCTCGTGGCTCGTTGCTAATAAGCCGATAAGCATAATAAGATATCTTGGAACAACACCGGACAGCAGTGCTCTAACTCCGACTCTCGTATCAATTTGTCAGCAAGTCTGTACACTTTTTCTTTCACCAACCTTCAAATATAATAATCTCTATTGTTATATTGTAAAATGTTGTTTGCTGCCCAGATATGTTACAATTTTATGCTTCCCTTTGAGGAAATACCGGACGATCTCGTACCTCTGACCGCTTATTTCAAACATCTATTGACACTTGCGACTGATAAACAGCCGATATTATTGTTTTTGGACAGCGTTGACCAATTGACCGGTACGCAGGGAAACAAATTGTCCTGGTTGCCAACGAGATTACCTCCAAATTGCAAGGTATACGTCTTTTATATATATATAGTATATAGCCGAAAAACAAGGTTGGACACGATGATATGTACAACGAAAATATAAAAGTAAAGAAAATATGATGAGATATAAATCATTAATGAATATCATACAGATGATATTGTCGTGCGCGGCGGAACAATCGAATCCCGTTATATCGAGGGATTATCATCTACTTCGACGAATAATCGAGAGCGAGGAGTGTTTCATCCAAGTAACAGCTCTCGGTGAAGAACTTGCGATGGACGTTATCAAGTACGTATGATGAGTATATGTAGATAAGAATAATGTTAAAAAAAAAATGGGGGTTTTGTTTAATGGGTTTTAACAAGGATGAGGGGGAGAGGGCTTTTAGAATGTGGATGAAAACTGCTCATCGGGATCTGAACAATTATCAGTGGCGTTTGGTTGCCAATGCAATATCAAAGTGTTCCCTGCCGATATTCGTAAAGCTCGTATTCGCAGAGATATCGAGATGGCGAAGTTACACGAAACCGGCAGAGACGCATCTCGCAAGTACCGTTATGGACAGCATTATGATGCTATTTGAAAGAATTGAGAAGCAACACGGTAAAATATTGGTATTTCACGCTCTCGCTTACATAACGGCCGCGAAATCGGGACTATCCGAGTCGGAGCTCGAGGATCTAATATCCCTCGACGACAAGGTCCTCGACGACGTCTATCAGTACCATTTGCCTCCGGTCCGGCGAATTCCACCCCTCTTGTGGACACGAATAAGAAACGACCTGCCGAATTATCTGAGCGAGCGGGAAGCCGATGGCGTCAGCGTTCTCAATTGGTATCACCGGCAATTTCGCGACACCGCCAAGGAGCGTTACTTCAAAAACATGAACATGGCCATGTACTTTCATTCAATGATTGCCGATTATTACTTGGGTATATGGGGAGGCGGAGTCCCGAAGCCCTTCAAATATACCGAGATCCAGAGGCACAGGTTCAATTTGACCGACAAGGAGGGCGTCGCCGATAGAAAAGTTCCGGAGCAACCTCTTGCATTTTATTCAAAGGAGGGGGGGGGCAACATATCCAGATACAATTTGCGAAAGGTTCTCATCATCATCGTAGTACATGTAATATATATATATATATATCCGTTATTGTTTAATCCAACATTATTATTCTTGTTAAACACTCAAGTTTGGCGAACTACCCTATCATCTGATAAGATCTCGAAGATTTCATCATCTTTTCCAATATGTTCTCTTCAATTACGAATGGCTGCACGCAAAACTCAGCTCCTGTCCCCTCCAGGCTGTTTTATCAGACTTTGAGGATGCCTCCAACAACATGGACGATCACAATTTCGTCAGGTATGTCGTCCTTCTTTTTTTTTTTCTTCTTTTATTGCGATTGTATCGTATTGTTGTGTATACCCCGATGCTGCGTGTCCATGCAGAGAACTGATGCTCGTCGCTGACGCTCTGAGGCTCGGGGGAGCGATTCTTGGGACTCATCCGAACATGCTGGCGCCCCAATTGATCGGTCGCCTCTTACCGGAGATCGGTGCGAATGTTAACGTGAGGATGCTCCTACGAGCTTGCGACAATGACGGTGCGAAAGATTGCGCCCTTTTGCCTCTGTATCATTGCCTTCATACGCCCGGTGGGCCACTCAAGGTACGCGAGTATATCCTCCGCACCCCCGGAATAATAATAATAATAAAATTTACATTTTATTTCCAAGTATTCTCTGGAGGGACATCAATTTGCCGTCTTTGGCTTTTGCTTGACCTCGGATTATCGGTACATCGTCTCGATATCAAACAGATTTATAACCTGGGATCTGAGTACGAGCGACATGACGAGGGACGTTAATCCAGGTATCGAGGGAATAATGCAACAACTCGTTCTAAGTCCGGACAATCGTTATGCCGCTGCGACAACGAGCAACGATCAGCTCGTTATTTTAAATACCCTTACGAGCGAGTTTCTCCTCGTGGACAAGCCCCTCGTCGTCCACGTCTCGGACGAGGATCATCAGCAGCAACAACTTCAAGGGGTTTACATGACCAATAAATTAGCAACTGTTTACGGTACAGGCGGATGGTCGACGTACGATATTCGAGGAAACCTTCTCTCAAGGCACACTAGCCCGGAAGACTCGAACCAGTGGCAAATACTCGGTACTTTTTCTTGTCTAATCAACAATCCTCCCTTTCTCTAAACGCAACTTTTTATTATATGGATGATTCTCTTTGTAAAATAAGCCGTCGAGTATTCGACTCTCGAGGATTACAGAATAATATTCTGGTCTGGAAATTTGGATGATTCCAATATGCTGCTTCGTGCGTATGGAAAAAAAGAGGAGGGCCCGTCTCTGAAATTTCACAGGTACTTGTTGCGCATAAATATAGAATTAAGTGTCCTTTTACAATATATTATTGCCAGACTTTGTCAGAGTGTTTGCTCTCTCTCTCTCTCTATCGAAAGCGCGATAACCATGACGAGGGACAAAAAACACTTGTTCGCCTGCACGAGTGGCGACGACTTCAGAGTTACGAAATTTTCAATTAACGATGAAGAAGCTGCTGCCCCCCTCCTCCCCTGCTGGAACAAATTATTTGACATGCCCCGGGCGAGTAACGACCACACCGAGTACATACTACAATTAAAGTTGAACCGAGACGAGGATACCCTCCTCGCGAGCACCGTAAATGGATTTGTCGTTTGGTTCTTGAACAATGACGAGACGATTGTCAAGAATAATGTGATGAAAGCTGCCGCTGTTCTCTCTTTGCCAAACGGCGTAAGGAATATAAGGACGAAAATGCTCTCCTCGAATTCCATCATGGTCAGCGGTACTAAAAATTATGCAGTCGCTGGAGTCAGGTATTATCATCATCATCATCGGCATCAATGGTCGTCATACATCTAATGCTTGTTGTGCTTGATGAGACAGGAAAAATCTTTATGTTTGGAATCTGGAGAGTTGGGAGCTCGTTAAAATACTCGATGCTCATTTCGCAAGAATCATTCAGCTGGAAGCACTGACGATCGGCAATTGGAACAGCGTTATTACCTCGAGCATCGATAGAAGCGTCAAAGTTTGGAACATTGACAATATATTCGAGCAGGTCCACGTAATCGACCGGCACGAGCTTCAAATTGATTCGATATGGTTCATATCAATGTGTTTGTTTGTTTGTTTGTTTGTTTGTTTGTTTGTTTGTTTGCCCATCTCTCATTATAGTATATGATTTATATGTGTATCGATATAGAATATATATGATGATGTTTTAGTTTGGCGGAAAATTGCAACCTCGCGGTAACCGTAACGAGAAGCTGCGTCGGAGTTTGGGACTTGCAGTCTGGCAAATTAATCTCAAGACTGGCCGACACTCCTCTCGGAGCGATAGTGACCCATGCCGTTATAACTCACGATGGAAAGTAAGAATAATGATAGAGCACATATAGAGACATATAGTATATATATGTGGATATTGATCGGGCGATTTCGTTGCTTTCGTTGTTTTGTTATCGGGTACGCGGGGGAGGACAGATACATCGTCTCGAGCGAGTCCGGCAATGTATTGATATGGAATCGAATAACGGAGCAGGTATTGTTTAAGGAGGAACAGCCGGGAGTCAGAGAATTGAGGCTCTTTCAACAGTCTAGCAAGGTATTGGCCGTCTCGAGGCCGAGCAATCCAACAGGTATCGAGTGTATGCGGACGAGCGCGAGGCTCGTTGTCAGAGCCATTCCGGACGGTACGAGTCTCTTCTCTCTCGAGTATCCGGTAAGAAGTCACACGGGAATTCCGTTCCGTCCTCCCGTTCTCACGTCTGACGAATCTTTCATTGTCGTACCGTCCGCGGACAAAGGCAGCCGCGACTCCGTCATTGTTTACAATGCCAAAAATGGGGCCCTGCTCAACAAAATTCCAATTAAATTGCCAGCTTTCAAGGAAATTGTCACTATCCTCCCAATGCCAAACAAGCCTCACTGGATTGGCATTATTGGCCCCGACAAGGGCACCATTATTGACATAAGTAAGAAAAAAATCATCAGATCTGTACCAAAGTGGAGCGGCAATGTAAGCAAGGACGGAAAGTATACCCTCTACGCTCCGAGCAGGTTATTTCTCTCTCTCTCTCTCTCTCTCTGCGTCTCGCTCCCATCATTCTCATTCCTATTTTTTGACTTTCAAGAGGCGGACTTGAACTCGTTGAATTGAAGAAAGGAACTACCGTCAAGACTTACATTCCCAAAGTAGCCGAAGGGGTATTCACCGTTATTTCAATGTTTAACAGAACAGACGAGTATGTTCTCTATTATCACAGCGGAAGAAAAACCATCAGGGTCTTTAGGTAAATTCTCCTTTCTTTTTCTGTTTTCTCAAGACAAAGTGTGATGACTACCTTTTGTACTTTCCAATATGACAGATCGTCAGATTGCCAATTGATTGCAAATTATCGAGTTCAGGCAGAATTGAGCGCAGTTGATAGTACTTACGACGGCAGGAGCATAGTTTTGGGAACGGTTGACGGATGCGTCTCAGTATTGGCCATAGCTGACCCTCAAAGGCCAGAAATGAGAGAATTTCTCAGAGATTTGCCATCGCGCGACGAAAAGGTGATTCTAATAAATTTTACTTGCTATTGTTGTTGTTGTTGTTGTTGTTGAAAAAATGATGGATGAACGATGAAGAGGCTGATGTCTGACACCAAGCTTGTAGCGATATTCCCGCGTTGTTATAATGCTGCTTCTTGGTAGAATCGCTTATTGGAGGTTATGCTCGTTGCCCGAGCTCGATAAAATAACACAGCCCGCCTCGGGCATCGGAGCTCCATGTAATTTTGACTCTTTATTCATACATATATGCGGTGTATATGCGCTGGAACAATATGTAGAGGAGGAATGGATTTGGCGAGAGCTCCTTCATGCTTTTCAATAGGAAAATATGGGGGAAAACAAAAAAACGAAAAAAGAAACAAAGAAAACTCACATTGGTCTTTTGTTAGGTTATCCGGTAAGTGTGATGATATGGTCGGAAGGGGACATGCACACCGGCGCAGCACGAGACTTGTATTGTTTCGCGCTTCTCGGGGCACGGTCGAAAAACGTGCGTGCGTGCGTAATCCTCCGGTCCTCGCGTCACATTATATCCTCGCAATAACTCTCATCGGCGGCGCCGGCAGCAGCAGACGCGCACTGTATTATCAAATATATGTATATGCACGCGAGAACGCACTTTCATCATATCATCAAATCGTTCGCGTTTCTTCTTTCTTTTTTTTTTTCCCCCGAATTATGAAAATAAACAAAGTCAGGGGGGCACAACACGACCCCACCATAAACACGAAATGAGAGAGAGAACAACGCGAATGTAGTGTAGATGCGCACGCAAATAGCGCGCACGTCAAACTGAAAATATGAGGAGTGCGGTGGCGGCGCCACCCCGCGTCTAATCTCCATTCGAAAATCAAAAATATTGTTATAATTATTCTATATTTACGCTATTTCAGTGGAAAAAGAAAATGGAGAAGCAACGAGCCGCGATAAGGTTCAAAGCGGCCGCCCGAATAGCGCGAGTTACCCACGAGCTGAATAATTCAGTTAAACTCGCCGCCAATCCATCAAATGGGAGCCGAGATACCGAGAAGGAATCGGACTAGAAGCCCAATAATATCGATATAATACACTCAAATATTAACCATCATTATGGAATTTATATTACATTTATTTACTTTTTCTTTTCCTTCAGCCGTCTCTGGTGTTATATAATCTGCTGCTTTCTATCTTTTGTTCTTTCAAATCGTACACACGTGCGCGCACCCTGACTCTCTTCAAACAGCCTTTTATTCGAGGCTCAGCCCACAAGCTCCAAAATAAATGAGAGAAATGAAAACAAAATTGCCTAGCATTCCCAAACCGATCAATCGCGAAGGTGCGTTTGAATTTCATTCTTCATTCTTATGAGAGGAGAGAGAGAGAGAGAGAGAAAACGCAACAGGAAAACGCTTATTAGGTTCAATGCGAGCAACGATCCAGGAACGCGAGGCTTCTATCTGCTTTCTTGTTGATTCAATGGGGTCTTGGTACAATTGATCGCTCTGCCGACTGACTTTACACGTTTCTTTTAAACATCCTCTCTGTACTCGCGCACTCAATCAATCAATCAATCACTCACTCATTCACTCAATCACGCGCACGTACACTCTTCTTACTCGAAAGATTCTCTACTTGTTCTTACAATAACTTTTTTTTCGCCTTCTTTCTGTATAATCAACAATTTCACCCATAATCGATGCGACTGTCGCGCCAATTTAAAAAATCGTATTTCTCGCATTTCACGCGTACTTCTCCGTTGTTTGTTTGTTTTTTTTTTATTGTTTTTTTTTTTTTTTTTAAATCTTTCTCTAGCCCCCTATATTCTCATTTGGCGAACACAATTTGCCCTATTATTTTATCTCTTGATCGCCAAATTGCGATTATTCCTCTCGATTTCCTTCTCTGTGCTTGAGATTATTTTTAGGTATTCGTCTATTGCGTGCTCCCTCCTTTTTGAGTTTGTTGCGGTTGTTGTTGTTGTTGCTGCTGCTGAGGTTCTCGCTGTGACTGCTGTTCCAGCAGCAATGACTGCGTTTCTGTGGCGGATGCTGTATCCTTCATGTGTTTGTCAACCTACAAAGTTTCCATGGAATGAAGAAAGGAGCCAAGTAGCTGTTGCTGCTTTTGGATAAAAAGTAGACTTACCACTTTTCTGACCTGTTGATAAGGTTTAGATTCTGCATTCCCATGAATATTATCGAGCTTGTAAGGAGGAACAATGGTGACGTTGTCCCAGACAATTATATTTTGGCCTGCGAACCTTATAGCAGGTATGGTCTTTGATATAGCAAGATATAATTTCTGTCCTTCTGGGGATACTCCCGCCTGTAGAGCCTTGACCATTCTTTTCTTGTCCTCTATCTGCATAACTACTCGCCTATTTAGCCTCTGCAGATTCAAGCTCTGTGGTGGTTCGCTTATCGTCTGATTAACTTCGCGCTTCACTTGCACATCCGAGACCAATGACAAATTGACTAAGTTTACATCGGTGAGGTCTGATCTGCCGCTCGACGATGGACATTCTTTTTATAGTTCAAAGTTTGTTGCACGTTAAGGAAAAAAGCGTGATTAAATAAACGATGCTCCATTATTATAACAATAGCTTAATTATGAATAAATGAAAAAGAAAAAAGAGCAGTTGCGACGAGTTTAATAAATTAGTGTGCCCTGGCAAGCGGTTGAAAGAAAAAAATCTAACCTTACTCTGTGTAGATGCACTGCTAAAGAAATATATATTTCGATGGCGAAATGAGATACGAGCCAAAGTGTGAGAATAAATGAGATGCGCGTTCTTGGTTCATTTTTCAAAAAATGCCAATGAATCGATAAGATAAATTTGACAAAGAGAGAGAGCATGATTTTTGAATGATTGTTATGGCGAAAGAGAGACGAAGCGAATCGCGAGCGTTTACCAGTCCGAAAGACTCTGATGTTCCACCTTATTTATAATAGTGTTAGCCTCGATAAATAACATGGGTATAAATAATGAAAAAAAGGATACTCAATATGAGCATTTTTGTTTGTGGATCGAAAGCCAATACTTCGCCTTCAATTTCTTTGTTATAACAGGTTTTACATGCCACCGTACTTCCGATGCTGAACCAGTCGCTGACGCCGGCCATTTTTCACTAAAAAAGGCACAGTGAGAATGGCTGTGCCATATCACACGCAAGAGAATCCGCCGTCGTCGTCGTCGTCGTCGTCGAACGCGCGCGTAATATCTCTCTCTCTCTCTCTCTTCAAAACACACTTACCAAAAGTCGTTAACAAAGCGTCCTACTGTTGGGTGGGTGTTTTCTCTCTCTCTCTCTCTCTCTCTCGGAGAGCGCAGCGATCAGAGAGCTCGCGCATGATGATGATCCGATGATCGAGCTCAGTCGCGTATTTCTCTCCAACAACTGTTACATATATTATTCAGTGGCGCTTGTTATGTGTTGGCGTACGGAACATAAATTTATATATGAAATAAGAAGATAAGAAGGTATAGATAAAAATGCCCTTCAGCATGGACGTAGCGGCGCATCAAATTCAAGTGCGTTATTATCGGCTACAATAATACTGCTGTTACGCAGAGAGAGAGAGAGATAAATAAATAAATAAATAATAAAGAGACAAGAGGGCAAGTGGCTGAAAGTATGAAACTTTTCAGGAGCGCCTAAAATATATTTATCATGCGGTCCAGGACATACAGACGGAGCGAACGCGTTCGGAGCACAGCTTGAACGAGGTTATGAAGGCCCATGAGAGGGTAGCTCCGGACGAGAAGGTGACCATGTATTATCAGCAAAAATTGAGAAACCTGTACAACGCCGCTATTCAGGATGCTCAGCGCGAGGAGGATCAACTGCGAAAGGCTCTCGTCAAGATAAACGAGATTCGAGCTATAAGAAACGAGCGGAGGATCCAAGCTCGCAATGCCGGAAACAAGGAGACAATAAGAAGAGGAGCGCTGATGAAAATGTTGCTGTGCACCGCGCAAACTCTCCCTCTGTACGTTGGCAAAACTCCCGGCGGGAAGCCACCGCCTCTGTGCGGGGCCATTCCAGCGGAATCTACTTATGTAGCTAAAGTCAGTTTTCTCTCTCTCCCCCTGTTCCTTCTTAATCGTACGTACAAAAAATATTTTTTGCTCTCACCGCAAGATGGGTGACATGGTAGCGGCATTGGTAAAAGGCTCAGAAGAGGAAGAGAATTGGATCTTGGCCGAAGTTGTTCATTTCAATCCGACTGCAAACAAATACGAAGTTGACGACATCGACGAGGAGCAGAAGGACAGACACATACTTTCGAGAAGACGCGTTGTACCGTTGCCTCTGATGAGAGCCAATCCAGAAACTGATGCGCACGCTCTCTTCTCAAAGGGATCCATAGGTTATTTCATATTTATTTGTTTAACATTGTTGTTGTCGAAACGAGCGCAATGCTTGAAACATATCCTTTTGCTTCTAGTTATGGCGCTCTATCCGCAAACTACTTGTTTCTATAAAGCAGTTGTCAACCAATTACCCGCTACCGCGACCGAGGAGTACGAAGTATTATTCGAGGACGCTACTTATTCCGACGGTTATTCACCTCCCTTGAATGTAGCCCAACGTTACGTTATCTCGATAAAGGAAAATCGAAAGAGTAAAAGTTGAATTGTATTTCTGATAATTGTGTTCAAGTTGGAGAGAGAGAGAGAGAGAGAGGGAACGAATGATAAACTCTTTGACTTATTTATTTCTTTTAATTTAATAAAATAACGAAATGATAAATTCGATACTAGATGCAAATACAAGTATATAAAGGCATATTATAATTGAGGGGGGAGGGGGGGATACTTTAAATTTCTTCGTCGAGATCAAATTCTTCTATGGGAAAGTCACCAATAACGACATGAGCCGGTTTAACGAATCCGCCATACTTTGGAGGACACTCGAAATATCTTATACCATCGAATCTAGAAGAATAAGGGAAAAAAAATTGGAAAAAAAGTTGGAAAAAGTTGACGGGAAAAGTTGTCTTGACTTACGTTCCATCATTTTTTCCAAGAGGTTCGTCATACCTCAGTCCAATCCACAATCCCTCTTTGAAGTGGGTTTTACCTGGCAAAAGTATATTATTTTCACAAGGAAGAATAGCCAAGACTGGTCGGATTTTCACAATTAATAAAACACGTGCCTATATACATGATGGTTGCTCTTCGTTTTGGCTGCACAGGGACTCTGACTTCGCATCTATCTCCGATGCTCATTCTACGGACCGAATCCTCCTCAATTTGGGCCTCTCTCTGCTTCTCCTCCATTTTCCGTTTCATCTCTTCCTCGTTGTACTTTCCAATTTTATTCTTTTCTAAAAATGCTTTTACAGTCCCTGCTCGTGTACAACAAACAAACAAACACCATGTCGCATATTACTCTCTTTTGACAATATGATGTAACGAAAGAAAATGTTTCATGTACCGGATCTCTTTGAATACTCCTCTTGGCTAATTTGAAATTTTTCAACGCTCGAGAGATCATCGACAGGAAGAAAGTTGTCCACGACCTGTAACGCATCAGGGTCTCTTATTGGAATGGTTATTAAAAAAATAGGTCCAGCGGTTGGATGGAAAAGACGGTATTACGTGGATTCTCATTCCGCTGTCAATGGGATATGAGCCAAGAAGGCGCGAGCCATCATCCAAATCACATATCTTTTTGTCCTTTTTGTCATAAACGACGAGTTTCATCGTCGAGCGATTTCCGCCGGTCAGTAACTCCAATTTTCCCTGGATAAAAGGAAAGAAAGAAAGAAAAAAAAAAAGTCCAAGTCCATAATAGCGTAGGCACAAATGAATCAAGTAATTTCATTGATCGAACCTTCAAATGATCGATGCTGAGGGATTTTTGAAATCTCTTTTCCGTGCAACACAAATCGTTGCCGGAATTGGTTATCGAAACGCTGACAAAGTCTGACGTCTGTACGTTATACATATTATTATAAAGAATATATAGTATATAGGTTGATGAAAATAAGCAAAACACTCGTCGTTGTTCTCCCCTCCGTATATGTCGATAATACAAAATGCAACGTGAGAGAGAGAGAGGCAGGCACTTATTTTCCGCGGCCCGTCTTCTTCCGTCTCCACCACAACTGCGCTTTTCTCCTCTCATACAATAACTATACATATATAATATGAAGGTAGTGAGTGAGTGAGCGAGTGTGCATCGATGGCCGCGGCGGCGGTATGGATACTCTGCTGAGTAGTCGGATAACGTGTCATGTAGTGTAGAGAGTATGTATACTATAATATATAGACATCAGCTGATGGTATGGTGCGTTAGGCAGCGCGAAAACACCGCGAATGTTACATTTCTACGCGCGTATGTTTTACTACTGCGTCTAGTACAACTATCATACGCATATATGTATTTCGGAGCCACCCGGAGCGCTCCGTCTATTTCATTTGCGCGGTGAGTATGTACATACACGCGTATACACACTGCGAGATGAGATTTTCATATGTGTTTACGTATAGAGACACACATGCATGCATCCATCCATATACATATACTGTATCTTCTGGTTTCGGGTCTTGGGTGTGTATTTTTGTCTTGTGTGCCCCAATCGCTCATCCTGTGTAGTGTGTGTATTTACAAAAAGCATTTTTCTTTTTCTTTTTCTTTTCAATACGCGCGCATTTGATTATACGCACACCTGCTGCTGATGCGACGATGGTGCCGAGATGAGTATATATAGTGTATGCCTACGTATATATGTATATAATCGCTAATCGGACCCCGCGGGGATATATGTATGTACATATATGTATAGTACAATAATATATTATTATTGTTGTTGTGCATTTTGTATGTGTGTATGTATATATTATAGATACTATGAGAAAAAGAGCGAGTGAATGCGACAATAATAAGTATATGCATGTAGTAGTACGCATAAAATACGTATACGCATATAGGAATAATGAGGGGTAGGGGGTAGGGGGGGGGCGGTTGATGGATGCGGCTGCATCAGGATCAGGGGGTTGTGTGAATAAACACGACGTCACTGTACAACCGCAATAATAAACCGGCGGTAATCTGGGAAAAAGCTCATCGCAGAGAGTGGCCGATGGCCGATGATAATACACGTGTCTTATCTTTTTTATAAACGCGACGGGGGGGGGGGGGGTATTCGAGATTAACTTATTAGTTTGTTGGTGGAAAAAGCGGAGCGAGCACGCGAGAGAAACTCTCATCGAGGATTGTTGCAGTAGTTATATTTATTTTGCAATCTGTAGCTCCGACTTACGTACCGCCTCCTGTAGTCTCTATGTATGCATCGCGCATCAGGTGAGAGTGGTCAAAGACTGTGTGCATGTATGCCCTACCGATATGAGCCTTATTATTATTATTATTGTTCAACACATTGTTTCTTCCGCAATTACGTTGTTGCGGATCGTACTACCAAAAGATCGGTCTTGTTCTGTTGTTGCTGATGCGTCGTCGAGATAGCATCGTGTTACATTTCTCTTCTTAGTCCCCGCTGCCCCCCCCCCCCACCACCGTCATTAATCCACATGTGTATTGATTTGACACTTGGACAGAAAACGCGGCCAATATATATTTCGCGTTTATATACCCTTCGGTAATGGTTAAAAAATTACGTAACGTTCAAGTTTTAACAGTTATTCTCCAATGTGCGTGATTTGTGCTTTCTTTATATTAGCATCAGCAACGAACACACTCGCCGATTGTAAGCTTTTTCGCAAAATCATTCCTGCCTCTCTCTCTCTCTCTCTCTCATCTCTGTATGTACCAGTTACATATTTTTATTGCATTTGTGTTTGACACAACCGCGTCCTTCGTGACGAAATGTCAAATACGAGGTCGGTGCTTGTAACTACAGAATTTCAAAGTTTTCACGCAACTCTGTCTCGCAGGTTTAAACTCTTTTAGGTTAACTCTGTGCTTCGAACCTGTCTATACACAGTAGCATGTCTGTGTCATGACACTTGATCTTTTTTCTTTCTTTTTCCCCTGCTGATATGAGCTGACAAATTACGTGTTTCTTCCAATATTTTTTACAATTCCTTTTCCAATCGTTGATATTTATCCCTTATTTTCTCCTCTCTCCCTCTCTTTCAAATGAAATAGAGTGTAATCTTGTAAAACGGATGATTAAAGCTTTCTTTATTTTTTCTTCATACATTTCAGGTGTACTACAAAGAGGGTACACACATGGCCCGCCGCACATTCAAACATTGGAGATGTCAATGAGGCTCGCAACTTGTCAAACAACAACAAATAATTGGCGCGATAGCTTTAAAAAAAGAATGCTCTACAGCTATCGCAAATAGAGAATGAAAATGGACTCGCAGTGACATATTTTAGCAAAAAAGTACTTGTTTGCATAAAAAACATACGAAAAACGGAAGAAAAATAGAGAGAGAGAGAGAGAGAGCAACAGAGGTGCAATAATATTGGGCAGCACTCGTTGTTTTGTTCAAAAGGACGTGTTCCATTGTTACATAGTTGGTAATAATAGTCAAAAAGCGAGTAAAAAATGCCAAACGGAAGTACAGGTAATGCGCCAAGCACCCAGAATGGAAATCAAAGTGGAAACGGAGCCGGAGTTGGCACCATTCCGGATAATCATCAGAATATTGTTGGAGCTATTGGGCCAATAATCATAAATCGTGTTCGCAATAACAACAATCAGAATCCTTTGTACCACATGCGAGACAGATTGTTCCATGCGCTGTTTATCAAAGCAGCTCTAGCGTATGCAAGAACTTTTCCAAGGCCCGTCAGAAGATTCATAGAATTTGTAGTTTTGCTCAAGGTAAGTAGTTTTTTCTTCTCCCCGATGAAATGTTGAATACGAAAAAAGACTAAAGTAACAAGGCAATGCTGCTGTTTTGTTTACTTCAAATTTCAGGCAATAATGGCATTTTTCGTAATGACGTATATACACATAGTGTTTTCGCGGGCACCAACGAATTGCCTCGAGCATATAAGGGATGAATGGCCAAGAGACGGTATTTTGCGTGTTGAAATACTGAGGAACGGTGCCGAGGGTTACAGTATAGAGGAGAGTTACGCGAAGGAAGCCAAGCTAAGGCAGGAGCGAGTGGACGATATCAACAGCGTTCTCGGCTTATTGGCGAGGGATGGGTAAGCCAAATAGAGAGCGGATGAACCAAGTATAGAGCCGCAGTACGTTATGTACAACAGTCGGTCAAATCGGCAGATTTATAAACATCGAACCTTCAGCGGTGGACGATGAGCGGAGCGTGACAACGGTTACTGGCGATACCGATCACCACCAGAACGCGACGATTCTCGATAACTCCTCGAGTCCTCCTCCTCCTATTGTTCCCGGGCCACCTTCGCCGCCGGCCAATTCCGACGACACGAGAAGACACCAGCCGGAAGTGGATACCGGTCGGAATAATGCGACGAGCTTACCGTTATCCACGAATCTATGGTCTGGCGGGTCACAAACGAAGGAGGTACGTACCTTTATACTCTTTTGCCTAGATAATAATTCGAAAAAAAAGCAACAGTTGCTTCTCTTTTATCAACAGCAAACGGTAACGCGCTGTTTTTTCTTTCTTTTCCTCTTGTTGCCAACAGCCACCCGATGGTGGGGAAACACTTGCAGCGAGCTCCACGGGTAACGTAACTCAACACGAAGAAGAAGAAGAAGAAGAAGGAGGAGGAGGAGCAGATGAAGATAAAAATGAAGCGGATGATGATAAAAAAGAGCCCGCAGCAGATGAAACGATACAACCGTTGAAGAATCAAGTTCCCGAAGTCGAAAGGATTGTTCGAGCGGGTACGGTGTTTTTTTTTTTTTTTTTTTTTTTCCTTTCTTCTCACATCTCCTTCAATCGGTCTCATACATGCAGTATGTAATTACAAGAATCCGTGGCTCGTTGAAGTTGTTGAAGAACCTTTTAGTTTTTCCAGAAGACGAGTATATTGTCGAGTATTCGTTGGAGTACGGATTCCTTCGTCTTTCACCAGCGGTGCGCCAGAGGCTAAATATTCCGGTTAAAATAGTTACTCTCGATCCTCTAACCGACAAATGTTTCGGCGATGCATTTTCTCGTTTGATCCTCGACGAGTTGCTCGGATATGACGATTTGCTCATGGCGAGCATCAAGACGCTTGCCGAACATGAGGACAACAAAGGTTTTCTCAGGTTACATTTTTTCTTTCTTTCTTTCTTTCTTTCTCCCATCTTCATTATTGTTGTTGTTGTTGTTGTTATTATTATTATTACAAACATGTTGCAATGGTGTAAATTTGCATGTTTCAGGAATGTTATTACGGGGGAGCATTATCGGTTCGTAAGCATGTGGATGGCGAAAACGTCTTACCTCGCGGCTTTCTTCATCATGCTCATCTTTGTGAGTACCCCGCAGCAACAATAATTGGGAGTTTTGCGCATAAAATGATTAAATTTGATTACAATGACGTTGGGGGAAATTGGACGGGGCTTGTTTTATTTTTGCAAAGGGTATATAAGAGATAGGATCGGTAAATTGGAGAGGTGATTAATTGGCGTTGTTCATACGATTGAGAGAGAGAGAGAGTCTTGAATGATGGGACGAAGAGACGTGTCCATAATAATACCAGAGAGGACATGATGAGGCGCAGTGAGTGAGTAGAGCGCGAGAGGGAGAAAGAGGATCGCGGCCTGTTGCGTAACAGGATATGGCAATCAATTCACAAACTAACCACTGAGATGCCGCGGCGGCGGCGGCCTCCTCCTCCTCCTCCTCCTCTTCTCGTTGCTTTCCGCGCGCGCACGGGGGGGGGGGACTTTGACGACCCCCTGGCTCCTGCAGCCCGGCGAGCGACCCCCCTTTCCCCTTTCCCCTTTGAACCTTGGCGTATAAATCAACGTTATTACCAGGAGCATCATATTCTTGTCGTCGCGCTACCGCCTCGTTGGATCCCCAAGCTCCTCATTTTGTATCAAATTATCGTGATATATGCCCTATACCCCCGACGACCCCCACCACCACACTTTGCCCTATTCCCCATACACTCGAGTTCTGTTTTTTTTTTTTTTTTCATTATTTTGCCTAATATAAGATTAGTTGTTGTAAGCTGAGCCTCAATTGGCACTGGGTTTTCTTCGAGAGTGCAGAATATTTTCGTCGGCGTTCATGTAAACCCGTGCCCTCGCACGTGACTGTTTCTCTCTCTCTCTCTCCTCGAGATGAGAGAAGCAGGAGGAGGGCGAAATGGAGCGATTGTGCGCACCATTATGTAAAAACATGTGACGGGGCGAGCTTGTTGGTGTGTACACAGAGAGAGCGGGGCGGGGGGGGGGGGCTCCGCGGGTAGAGTCACGTGGAAGGCAGAGTTTTCGAGCGATAGCGGTGGTTCGATGTCACCTGCCTAGCCTCGGGCAGCTTATTCTCAACATCATTTCTCTCCGACATCTCCCTCATCACCCTTACACCCGCTGCACTTATTATACTATATTTTAAATCCTCCTCTTCTTCTTCTTCTTCTTCTTCTTCTTCTTCGTAAATATATTATCCAAATGGGCCGATCAATATAAATTTATGCAAAAATCTAAGTAAAACGTGTTGCAGAAAACAAAAAACGCGGATATTGTGTTGGAAATTGGTAGATACATGTGTACATACATATAGCAAGAGAGAGTGACGAGCCAGAGCTTAGAAATATCGAGTAACGAGTTTCGAAACGCAATAAGTAAAATAGAATTAGAGAGAGAGAGAGAGGTAAATTGCACGCAGGTGACGAATTTCCGTATTCCAAGTTTGTATCTCGATATAGGTTTGGAATAGTCTGCAAGTTAAAAAGAGGTTTTCAGGGCGAATAATAGGATTCCATGCGTGAATAGTTGCGAAGATTGAGCGGGGCGGAACACCTGTTACCCCCCTCTTCCGCCAAATAGAAGCTACAAATTTGAATAAAATGACAAAAGGCAAAAAATTATTGGGGGCTGGGCGGAAACAAAATATTGAAATGTTGAAATATTTGTTGCCATCGGATGATGATAGTGCTTATTAGTAGAAGAAGCAGAGAGAGAGAGAGTAGCTTGGGAGGAGTCTCGAGGGATTTTGTAATAATTGAGCTATTTCTGTTTTTCATTTCAGACGGTATCGATCTCGATGCTGCTGCGTTTCTCCCACCATCATATCTTCGTATTTATCGGTGAGTCTAACGAATATACATATAGAATAAAGAGGGAGAGAGTGCGTATGTTTTGTGTGTGTGAGAAAGCTTCATTTACAGACCCCCCCTCCCCCCCCCGTCAATTTTATTGTTACGGAGATAGATATTATTACGTAATACACGTGACACACGTCTCATTCAAAAAAATTCCAATGCACCGTCTCCTCCTATATTACCGTACCTATACAGTACCTATTTTACTTAGCCTAAAATAGGTACAGTACTTGGACACGCTTCGAATGATATTTTGCCGTTATTCCATCAACCGTTTTATATTTTATGTATACTAGCAGGGAGGGGGGGGGTTACATTACAGTGGCTCGCGGTTATAAAAAAACTGGCCCAAAATCCAGTGCTTTTTATCATTTAATATGAATTTGTGGATTTCGTCTCGAATAAGTAGCATGTGTTCATTATTTACGGAATACCTTCGCGCAATCGAGACACGCCTCTTAAAATCGAGAAAAAAAAAGAAACATGTTTTTTTTTCCTTATTTTGTGAATTCTTGCATCAGGGGTAAGACTGCGGTTCTCGTGGAGCCATGAAATATTAAACTTGCAATATCTTTCCTTTCTCATGACGAAATCAACTTTATTAGGGGTGATTTATTAAATATTTTTGTTAAATGAAGAGAATTGTGAATAAAGTTGTAACGTTTTGAAGGTAGTCGCGCATTTGTAAAATATATTTTAAAATATTTTCAATTTTCATTCCGCTCCAATCTCGGAATGATAAGTATATACTACTATAACGATTGTTCTGTCAAAAAGGGAAATTGTCTAATAACAATAATATAAAGTCAATTAATAGTTTAGTTGTCCCCGCCGAGTTTAATGCTGGAGACAAACACCACATATATACGAAAAAGCTAAATTTGTATAACATTGTGAACGTGACATAGAAACCTTATTATTATTATTATTCTCGTGAAAGAAAAAGCGAAGAAGAAAAAAGAAAGAAAGAAAGAAAAAGGGGAAATCGGTCGAGCCGCCGTTCTCAAGCGATGCTCCGCCGCATATGTGCCAATTCGCATTATTTGTGTCTATATAGAATGTGTATATTATATATATATATATATATATATATGTAGAAGATAGAAGATATGTGTTATACATAGGGAGAGCGAATGCGAAAGCGCAATCTTGTGTGTGTGTGTGGTGACGAAATAGGAAGGTAGGAGGAATGAAGGAGTGCCCGGCGCGCGGACGGTTCTGAGCTCGTTGTTATAATATAGTATTGTAATAATATGCACGCAACAATAACCTTAATAACAATAACAAAAATATTAATAGATATATTAATATTTCGCGTTTATTCTCGTCCGTTTATTGCCGCACTTGACAGAGTGCGCGGACTGCCATGAAGGTGTTGAAAAAGTTAAAAACTGCTTGCTCTATATAGTATAAACATCATAATCGCATCGATTGAAATATTATCATATCTCAGATAAGTATCGAGCTCTGGCCATTATTCCTGTTGCAGAAAACATGGATGCAAGTAACAGCACCGCTCAACATATATTTTTTACCAAACACTGCACCGGTGGTGCATCTTATTATTTTATATAATTTCCCTCAAACGCACTATTTCGTAAACACCGCGAAATTATTAACAGTCTGCGGCGCACATTGTATGCGTATTGGGAAGAATTTTGTTCGTTCTCTCGATTGTTTACACATTATTCGCGACATTTTTTTTTTTCACTCAACTTGATTATGTGCGGCGGCGGCGGCGGCGGGGCTCGTGGGTGTGGAAATGAAGATTGAGCGAGAAATCGCCGGGATGATAAAAAAAAAGGAGATGAAAGGAAAGAAAATAGAAGTAGCATATATTTATTTTAGAAGCGGATTGAAAAAAAGAAAAGGAAAAGAAAAAAGACTGAATGTGCATGCAACCATTAATCTTGAAATCTGGCCTCGTTTCTTCCGTTATATATATATGTGTGTGTGTGTGTGTGTACTCTTTTGATTAATGAAGCGGCCTCGGATATGCTTCTGGTTTTTTTTTCTTCTGCTTATTCTTCTCGGCACCTGCTTATTTAAATCTCATTAAATTCTTGATGAATTCTTGAAATGTTGTACCTCCTTCAGAGGTTAATCACAAATTTAGTTGACAAGGGGAAGAATTAAAATTTCATCGAGGCGCGTGTCCCAATTGAGGCGGAGGCCGAGGCGTGTATTATGCTATGTAATATATATGTATAGCGAGAAAGGAAAGAGCGACAAGTTCTCGTCTGGGAAACTGAAAAAAAATGTGATGGGAGAAATAAGGCAGACTGAGCAAGAGAGCAGCGGGTATATGGTATATAAAGAAAAGAGAAGAAGAAGAAGAAGAAGAAGAAAAAGTGTTGACGGTATAGGAGGATGCGGAGGTTTTAATAACTTTGTAGCTGATGCGGGACACGTGCCAAGTTATGGTATCTAATAACTTAAAATTCATTAAAGACCCGACACGAGTGTGTCGCTACACTCTGTTAAGGACGAAATATATGCGTATAATTGCGTATATCTACGCATACACATTATGTATATATTTATAAATATCTTCATATTTATAGAAAATTTGTTGAAATGGCATCATATTGATGAAAGGGGCTCGTGTTTGATAAAAACAAAAACTTGTTATTTATTTTACAGTGGATCTCTTCCAGATGTTGGAATTTAACGTGACTGCATCTTTTCCGGCAGCCTCGTTGATGACAGTTATTCTCGCCCTTGTCGGTAAGTCTCGCCCCTTTTATTTCGCTATACACTATGCCCGTCATCCCAATAAGTCTTATTTATAACTTGTTATTAATATGCGAAATAAGCGCGAGAAAGCGCGGATAAAGTGCGGATTAGTTGTACAGGGCCGGGATTTTGTCCCAGAGATTTTCCATTAATTATTTCTAATGAAAGCAACAGTTGGAAAAGCTTGTCCCGCCGCATTAAACCGCGCCGGCCCCCTTTATTTCTATATACTCATCTATTGTACACGCGATATATCTATAAATACGCGCCCCATATATATGTAATTAGTATATGTATAGTAGACACTCTCGCACCCGCGCGTTACATTTTCACCGCGCCCCTCATCAGTCTCATATTTATCATCACGAGCAGCAACGCGGCCGCTTTTTCCGTTTCAACATGTTTCAATTGATGCTTTATAATTATTTTAAGCGTACACTTTGTACAATTTCGTTTAATGCGCTCTATAAATTGATTATAAGTTTCATGTCTTTTTTAAAACAGAATATTTCATGGCAAAATTTCTTGCAGATAACCAAAATATTACTTATACGGGCCGCAATCCAAGAATTCATATTTAAAAATTGATAAAACTAATCCAAAAGTCCATTTTTTGGCTCATTCAATATGAATTCTGGGATTTCACCCCAAATAATTATCATTTTCGGTATTTACGGTAAATTTCCGATCGAATAGGCTCTTAAAACACTGGGTCTCGTGGACCCATGAAAAATTTTAATGCACGTCAAATTTTTTTTCTAATGAGTAGAGATTAGCCAAAAGTCAATGCGCTCCGCATAATACACGCTCTATGCCGATAGTCCGGCCTGTGTGTGTGTGTGTGTGTGTGTACGCGTGCGTGTTATGTAAACCACTAGTTGATCTCGATGAGAGAAGGGGGAGCAGGGACATTGGTCATTGGAATAAAAGTGGCAAACTTGCGCTTTTCCGCCCTCGTTTTACATGAAAAACACACACACACGCCGCCGCGCACATCAAGGCTCGTCGTCAATCGACATTGGTGGCGGCGGCGGCGGCGGCGGCGGCGGGGACGGGGAATGGAAAGAAATCGCGTTTGTTCGAGCGGCCCGGTTACCGATCGTTATTTATTATGTTTTACTAACAGGCCTCGTCGCACCCTCGCGGTAATAGCTAAAACTTATCGAAAATCCAGTCTTTTGCTTTATTCAATACTAGCAGAGGCTTCGCGACCTCGCGGTAGTAGAATAACTATCATCCAAAATCCAGTTTTTTGCTTCATTCAATATGAATTATTCAATATCGCCCCAAATAATTAGCATTTTCGTTATCTACGGGATATTTCCGATCGAATTGGCTCTTAAAATTGAATAAAAATTAAAATAAAAATAATTTAAAAAAATTCAGTGAGTCACACTGGATCTCGTGGACCCATGAAAATTTCAATTAGCAATATCTTTCCGTTTTATTCACGAAATCAACTCTCAATAAAGTGTGATTTTTCAAGATTTCAGCCAAACTAAGCGAATGGCGTTGGAATTACGTTAATACATGCATTTTTAAAAAAAGTTATGACGCCTTGAAGATTTTTGAATAAATGGAAAGGGGTAATTCAAGAATTCAAGAATTCATATTGAACAATTGAAAAAACGCTGAAAAAATCAGTTTTTTGTCTCAATTCGTTGACAAATTAACTGTGATTTTTAAAGATATTTGCAAAATGAAGAGAATGCCGCTAGAATAATGTTGATATATTTTCAAATTTATCACTTATTGTCTTGAAGATATTTGTCAAATATATTTTCAAATGTTCCGTTACCGCTGAAATCGTTTGTCTCTATAAGGACAAATTTCATTCAAGTCCTTGATGCAAACGTATTTGCGTGATTGAGTAAAACAAACATTAACATTTATATAGTATATTAATAAGATATGTCTATATATATATATATAGAGAAAGAAAGAAAAAAAGTGATGGCCGGAGAGATTCGTTGGTATCTCACAATATTTTCGCCATGCAGAAACATTTGAGAATTGGTTGTAAGAAAATCAAGATTTTAGCGGGGTTTTCAATATACATACAACAATATACGTATAGTAGTTGTGTATCATTATATAGGCATCAGACATAACGATGAGCGTATAACGTCTAAAAAAAAAAGTCTCTCTTTCGCATCTTCTACTTATTCACTTTGGCTAATGAAAAAAATCTTTATTCATCCTTATATTCATTATATGAATAAGTTATCATCTTTTGTTGTTGTTAATTTTATTATTTATTGTGGTACGCTCAACGAATAAGCTCGAGGAGCTTTTCACCCCGATGCTTGACATATTGCAAGTGCGCGGCGCGTGCATCAGGAATTAGTAATATGTGCATCAATTTGCTTGACCGAGCACCGATTTAACCGTATACTCGCGCCGGAGTATCGACAAACACACGCGTTCTCTCTCGCTATCTCGTTGTATATACTTTTGCCGGAGCGTATAGAAATTCACGATACGCCCCCCCTCCCCCCCGTAGTACTAGCAGCATATACTATACAATGTATTAAGCTTGATCGATAGAGCTTGTTCGTTAGAAACGCCCGAGTTTCTCGCTACATGCCCAACCAGTCGTACTTTTTTTTCTTCTTTCTTCTTCTTCTTCTTCTTCTTCAATAATCATCAATCACCTACCGATTTTATTTTTTATTCTTCCACGCTTGCTCAACTTGCGCAAATACATAACTTATTTTTTCACTTGTTTATATATTTTTGCTTCTTTACATTTTATCGTACAACTATTTATATACAAGAACAAGAGGCATTTTTCAAGGATTATTGTCCAGCAGGCGACGTTGAAAAAAAAATTTATCGTGCAACGACTGTACAGGAATTGGATGCGAAATCGCAGTAACGGGCTTTTTTGACCATCTCCATAATAATAATGCTCCGGTTTAGATGGATATGCTATTATAGTTGCGGTTTGACTCGCGCAAAATCTTTGATGGGATAACGCGCCTCATCGGAATACCGCATTAGACACGCCGATAAAAGTTTTCCGTTCGTCCCTCCTCTCCTCCCTATTATCTTTATCATCATCATCATCGTTGTTATAATAAACGGAGGAATAAAGTGCGAGAGAGAAAAGAGAGAATTTTATTTTTTATCATTATATATATATATATATATAACACCAAGTGTATCGCTTTGCCCTCTCGAGTTGGACAATCAAAAATATATTATATAGTGATTGAAATATTTTAAATATATGCGTAATTAAAGAAGAAGAAATAAATTTTAATATATGTAAAGTTGGGATGCGGGGCTGAGATCGAAATTCATCTTTGACGATATGTATGAGAAAGCGAATGAAGGTGGGTAAACATATCCAAATAAAAGATGCTTTGGAGAGAGGTTGTTCTATCGCGCGCGCGCGCGGGGGGGATAACTAATTACTCTTTGGCGCACCCTTAGCCTCGAGCTCATTCATTTACTTTGGCAGAGAGAAAAATCGTGGACTGCGTGCGTGGCTTCACGTGCTTGTCAAAGTTACACACGCGGCTTTTGCTTCCACCATAAAGTGTATGTTAAAGGTCGGCGGCGTTTAAACGCCGGAATTAAAGGCCAATATTATACGTATAATAATAGAGATGAGCTAGGCCGGTCACTATTCTCAAATACACACACATATATATATATATATATGTATATTACAAACTCATCCCTCGCGGGTTGCCACAATATATGTATGTTTCCACAATTAAAGACACAATTATTAAATGGAATTTATCATATATATATATATTAACAGCAGAGGTGTCATTCTATATAGAGAGATCGCTGAGGTTGGTATGTAAAAAAAAAAGAAATTAAATTTAACAAAAGTCGTCATTTATTGGTACATATAGCGACGTATAGCGATATTGTATGTAGTCGAGGAATAAGCAGCGAGGACTGAGATACTTGGACGCGGCGCGCGTGCTGTATACGCGTCGGGGGCACGCCCATCAGTCGCCCCGCGGACCATAATATCACTTATTATAAATTTATCATACATATATCCCGAATAGAATGGAGAGGAGGTCAGACGTGCATCACGATATTTACCATATAATAATGCGCATCGAATTGGATTGAAGTTTGAGGACGACGGAAAAAGAAAGGCAGCTAGCTAGGTTTTACACCATCATATCGTGACGAAAACAATAATGCGCGTATACGCATACACTGTATATTAGATATTATTTGCGTAGAGGGTGGGGGCGCGGGAAAATAAGGCTCAAGTCGCGTATATGGGTTTAACATGAGGAGCATAATATGGTCTGACTGGGGGGGGGGGGTTTGGGTACTATATTAAATAGAAAGTCGGGGGGGGGGGGGGGGGCGTGTGCGCCGCCAGGACAAATTTGGGAGCTTATCTCGGACGACGTGAGCCAAAATGCCGGTGGATCGCGATTAGATCGTGCGTGAACGCTGTTCGATTAATCGCGCGCCGGTAGAATAACCGTATATCGCGATTCTGCCCTAGCTCTCGCCCCCTTTCCTTCTCCATCTATATTTCTTTAAAAACATGTAATATGTTACTTTGTTTGTTTGCCATAATCAGGAATGGAAGCGATCATGTCGGAATTTTTCAATGACGGAACGACGGCCTTCTACGTGATTCTTATCGTTTGGATTGCCGATCAGTACGATGTTATTTGCTGCCACACAGAAATAACAAAGCGTCACTGGCTCAGGTGAGTTTTTCTTATTTTATTTCAATTATTTCGCGCATTATGCGAATTAATCGCGTTAAAATTATAGCCAGCACTCGCGCTCTTTTGTGCGTAGCTCAGCATATTAAAAAAAAACACATTTTTTCCGCTTTCTATTATTATCTATATTATACCTTATTCTCGGATCTCGGATAAAACTTGATTAAAAGACGTTTTAATTAAAAAGTATTAAAATTCTTTTTTGGTCCTGCTTTTTATTACATATACAGATATATGTATGTATATTGTAAACGATATACGGGGGTGATGAGGGAGGCGAAGGAATGAAGGAAGAAAATCCGACATGGAAAAGAGCGCTGAGATAATATACCCTTTGTTGAATATACATGATGATGCGTTCAAACAAGCGATCCTCCGACTCAACGACAAGACTTGATCCGCGATCCAAGTGACATTTTTCATCTTTCGGCTTGTTCGCTTTTAAAATAAGAAAGAAAAGAAGAAGAAGAAGGAGCGTGTGCGTCCAAGTAAATGATGGCATTGACTTGCGTATATAGTATATGGAGAAATAAGGGAGAAGGGTGGTCGTTGAATGTGACAGAGCCCGCCCGCCCGCCCCCCCCCCCGGAAGAAGAAGTATGAATAGATTAGAGGAAAGGATCGGAGGACGATTAAGCTCTGCGCGTAATGCCTCGAGAGTCTTTGCGGAGGAATTCTCGGGGTGTATTGGATGGAGCTGCCCCCCTCCCCCCCCCGTGTGTCTTTTGTTTTGGCTCATGTATATACATATATGTATACACGCGTGCGGATTGTCTGAGCTGTGCGCGTTGCAGCTCTCGATCCTCAATAACATTCGCTAAATCTTGTACCGCGCCGCGTACGGTCATTCTACACCGCTTAATTCCAATTTAATTAGACTCTCGACGGGCTTGACGTAGACCCCCTCCCCCTCTCCCTCATTCAGCACGGCCTACATTTTATTCGTATACCAGATCGTATATATTTACCAACGAAATTAGACGAAAATTTAGATTGGATCTATTGTTGCGCGTTAATTAAAAGGTATAGTGCTGCTGTTGAGATGCTGATGCGGCTATAATGAGAGGCCCCGCCAGTATAGAGTATTGCCAAAAGTTGATTCATTGCAAGAATAACCGTCATCGGCCAAGAGAACAAGAGACACCTTGTATCATTATAATTATATATTATACGCATATTTTATTATCTTCTTCAATAGAGAGACTAGAGATGGTCATGAGCTAAACTGCTATTTTTCCTCTTATTCATCGCTTCCTGCTTTCCTCTATATGCCTATACAATATATTATGTATATACCTTAATTAATTCCCCATATAATATAGACATGCGTCGAGTAGTATACACAAGTGGGCAAGTCGCCCGAGAGAGTTTGTCGCCTCCTCGCCTTTCCGTTATTTATATAATTGTTCAATAACCTCTCTCTCCCTCTCCCCTCCCCGTCAATTAGGGAACGCTTGTTCTGTTATTATAATGATCGTCCTGTATATATAGACTCGCTGCATCGACTCTGTAGTTATTTGCTCTAGCCTCTGATGGCTGTGATCCTCCTGCGAAAACGGGACAATAATTATCCAATGAAGAACCGAAATTTGGCGCGTTCATACTTTTTTTTCCAACTTTTATCCTACATGCATCGCCCCCTACATACGCATATATAGTAGAATAAAGGCGGACTGCCCATAAATTATATTTATCTTTCTCCATCAGCACTCGGGTGATGCAAGTGAACACATTTTGCTGTTGCTGTTGTGAGGCAAACAAACAAAGAAAAAGAAAGGCTGATGATGGAATGAAGAAAAAAGGCAACGGAGAATGAGTATACAAATCGGGAAGAAAATGTGTTAGGGATGATGAAGTCTGGAAAATAATGTAACTCGATTCAGTCGAGTCAAGTGAGTGTGCTGCGGAGACAGAGAGAGAGAGAGAGAGAGAGAGAGAGAGTGTGTTTCGATGCTATCGTGCGGCGGGGGCTTTTAATCACGGGATCCCCCCCCCACCCCACCCCCCCGTGTTGTTCGGTCAGTATCGCACGGGAATTATTCCGGACAGAAAAGGGGCAGGGTGGTGGCGTCGTCGTCAGTGAGGCGCCAGAGGAGAGCTCTCAGCACAGCATCAGCTAGCGGGGGGGGGGGGGAATCCCTCTCTACGCCTCGCAGAATCCACCACTATACATATATGCATATATATGTATATCTGTATGTATATCGCACACCGTTTCTTTCCGTTGGCGGAATACATTCCCCCCCCCCCCGCTCCCCCGTAAACTCTATACAGATATACCGATCGACACACGATGACTTTTCAACATCTTCAACTATATACAATAGTATATTATATAGACCATCATACGTATATATGTACATATATTTCCTCTCTTCTTTTCGCGCACACTTTTGCCTCATTCTTGTCACTCTTTTATTCTTACGAAATTATATATAAACTTATATATTTTCAACAAAAATAAAAGTTGTAGGAAGACATGATTCCTTAACTTTTTATTTGTTTGCTTCTCGCTTATTGTTGTTCGGCGGGCCTATTCATTGTCGACGGGCCGGGGTAGACGTGAATAATTAGTATACACGGAGGGAGAAGCGAAATTAGTCTCCGAAGAATAATTATGGGAATCTATTAATGGTCGCGCGGCAGCAGCAGGACAACTGCTGACGGAATACCAATAGTGCGTATAAGAATAAACGGCGCGTGCGCAGGTTTTTTTTTTAAATTTCTTATTAATGTCGATAAGGCCCGATATTATGTAATATATAGGTACATGAAAAAGAGATAATAAGGAAAAAGCTTCCTATCAAAGAGTCTAAATAATCATTTTTATTGACATTCTCTGCTGTACTTAATATTGGCATCAGGAAAGCCATTATTGCCTATATGTACCTCATTTTTTTAATTCCCCCCCCCCTTCCCCGTAAACAATAATATATATCCATGTGGTCTCGATGCTTCTTGACTTTTGACGCGACACTCGGCGCTTACCGCATATATTATTATTATTATTATTCGTGCAAAATTCTCAAGAAATCCTTTTTATAATAATAATAATAATAATAATAATAATGCGTTGGATGTTTGATTGCGATAAATCGTGCCTCATCATACATGTATAATATAAAACTATGATGACGCGGACTTTTCAGAGTCATCCCCGCCGGCGCATTTTGTTAACAGATACGCATATGGTATATACTATTATGTATAGTATAGACTATAGTGATGTTGATGAGATAAGGGAGGAGGTGCATGGACGCGGAAGAGAAATAAATTCGAGAAAGCAAAAATATAAGGTCCGTCCAATAATATATAGGAATTGACAGGCGCATTCGGGTAACGCGACAAGATCGGCGGCGCCTCCGCGTCGTCGTTCTCAGTCTCGTTCTCGACTATAGCCATAAGAGATCAAAATAAGCAGGGAGGGGTTGGGGGAGTATATAGAGGAGAGGAGGTATGCCACGCCATTCACTGTCATGTCCAGGCGCCGGTAGCATGGCTCTATTTGCATAGTAATGGCGCCGTCGCTTCCACTTATAAATTCCAAAGTTCAATGAGGGCTGAAGAATATGCTGGCTGACGACCCTGCTCCTCCTCCTCCTCCTCCTCCTCCCTTGTATACTCTCATCATGCTGCTTTTCCTAAAAATAGTACTACATATATATGTATAACGCTGATGCTCCCCCCTTCTTCTTGTGTTGCCAGCGCAGCACCACCGCCGCCGCCGCCGCCGCACTTTCAATGCGAACGAGACAATAACAGCAGATCGATCACTCATTTATATACTTGTTTGCCAATTTAACGCCCAATGCTATCCTATATTATACATATACATATATATTGTATAGGGATAAAAACAAATAATAATAATAATAATAATAATAATAATAATGATCGGGGAGGACATAATCCTGTATAGAGATATGTATAGTCCGTGGGGTGTAACCGCGCGCGCACGGCGATCGACGACTTACGGGGCGGTATACGCATATACGTAAAGGTGAAATATTGAGGGAATATATGAGACGTTCGGGGGGAGGGAATAACGGAAAGATAAATTAGAGGGAGATAATTAGCGGCGGGGGGGGGGGGTAGAAGCAGAGAGAGAGAGCGTGGGTATATATATGAATAAGAATAAGGTGCGCGGACGAAGGAATAAGGATGGCCCCCCCGCGGGCGCGTAGCGGTGGCAACAGCAGCAGCAGAGAGCTAAGGGGGCTAAGCTTGGATCAACTCGATCCACAAGCGAATATTCCGCGCGGACGCGGAAGAGGCGAGGATGAGAGATACCTGGCGGGCTTGTTGTTTGCGCTAATGCCTAATTAGCGGGGAGTGCTATCGCACGCCGCGGAGGAGCAGCTAGAGCCGCAGATACTGACTACCTCGTTATATTCTCTCCTCTGCGCGCTCCTCTCTCACTCTTATTATTCTATATACGCGCTTATTATTATTATTATTATTGGTGCACTCGGCATCACGATGAGATGCGAGCTTAAGCTCATCGCAACTGATGCTCGCTCTCTTATTGCGGAGCAGCAGGAGCTAGGAGACTCTGCTCTTTTCGAACCCTCATGATGATGATGATGATGATGAGCAGCTTATTTTACACTATAGTATATCTATAGGGTTATATAGTATATATATACCTGTCACTCGCCATGTGTCGCCTTCAACTTTTATTATATATTCTCATATTTTTTTAATAATATACGAGTCCATACATACATATGTATAATAAATAGCAGAGGGAATATGTTTAGCCTTGTACTACATATATTATTGTGCCTCATCATTCGAGCATTCCAAAATAGTATATATATTGCGAGAATTTGTCTCATTGTCGCAGCAGCATCTCCTCAATAATAATATGTAACAACAACGTAACCGCGCGGCCCTAGAACGAAAGAGACTAAGATGAGGGGAAATGGAGTTGGCATTGTTGCTCCGATGAGCGACCTTAAGTCCTAATATGAGTTAACGCACACCCCCCCCCGTTAAATATGCCATGGGACCAATATGATTTAACTATTATTATATATATGCTGATGACGCGGTGCATGCGCCTATTATTTGTACTATCTCGTCCGCATGCATGCGCACTTGATCAATCATTGTTTTTTCATCTCTCTCTCCCTCTCTCTCTCTCTCTTTTCAATATCAATAAACATTGCTATGAAAGATTGAAAGTATACTCGAGATGAAAGAATAAAAGAAAAATCGTTTATAAATAACTGCTGGAAAAATGATGGTGGATTGTCCTCATCTCTTTCCTTTTCCAATACTTGTCGATAACCGTGCGCGGAGGGATCTTCAATCATCGATTCCGAGTACGCACTAGAAAACCTCGGCGGGTCTTCAATATTTTCACAGCACTCGTCAAGCTATATACACTATGTACCTCTATATTATACACGCGTGAGCAGCTTTTTCTTTCTTTCTTCCTTTCGTCAAACTGCGATGATGCACCGCACATAAATGCGATTTTTTTTTTACTTCCCATCTCTATTCTCTTATAAATTTTATCATTACCCTCCCACTGAATTTTTTCAACTTTTCTAAATAAATTCAATGGACAAGCTATTGTTTAATAAGAATTTATTCAAAAATATCATCAGAGAAGACTCTGTATATACTCTATTATTCTCGTGTCGTATATTGATACGAAATAACCCGCATTATTATTATTATTATTATTTCGCCAGCACATATCCCATATAGAAAAGAAATACAACATATTTGCTAGCATCAAATGAAATAAAGAAAAAATATAGTGATAGATCGAATGTTGTATATACCAGCTGTAATTATGCATTCTGTGGTTATTATCAATAATAATATTAGTGAAAAATATAATAATATGCGATAGGTGCTGATGGGTTAAACGAATAAACGAATAAGGGCGAGTTGGCAATTACCGCGTAATGTTTCCGGGCGGAGAAAAGAATAAGAAGAATAAGAAGAAGAAGAAGAAGAAGAAGAAGAAGAGGAGGAGAATGAGGTTGAAATGAAAAAGGCGCAAAGGGTGAATTGTTTGCGCTTTTTCATTGTCGTCGTCGTCGTCGTCGTCGTCTCGAGTCCGGCACGTTTGTTCGTCGCGTTCGGTTCGATCGTCTGGTTGGTCGATCCGTTCATTGGCCAGCGGCAGCTTGGCTAATGCCGGGGCCGCGCACTCCAAGTCCTGCGGGACGTCTCAGCCACCCCCCGTCGACCGGAGCTCAAATTGCTTTTATACCATGGATTGATTGACAATATACTTAGGTTAGGCAAGACGAAAGTAGTAGAATTATGGAACCGAAATCAATACCCACTGCTGCGCGCCTTATTCCAATCCTTATATACTCTACATATACTGTCTATATATTAGGGTGTGCCAAATAAAAAATAACAAAAAATAATAATAATTTTTTTCATCGATGAAACGGGCTAAAAAGTTCAAGGGAATCCTGTTTTGAGCGGACCTCTTAATATTAATATTTACAGGTCTCTATATTCGTACTTTCCATTTAAATAACGTGCGGGACAAATTTTTTTTTTGTTTCTTTACTTTTGCAGTTCGGCATTCGCCTATTCTTGTATAGAGAAGCTAATAACACATTTTTGTAGGTTATTCAACGCTCATCTACAAAAAAGTGATGTTGTGAATTTTTCGTTAATCTTACCATTTCAAATTGATATTTTAGTTAAAAGTATAAAAATGGAAAAAAATCATTATTTTTGAATAATAAATCACAAAGTAGTAAGCAGAATAAAATAGGCAATACATATGTTTTTGTAGGAAATTGAGTCATCTTCAAAAGTGGCCTCTTGTGTGTCTAGTCGCGATTAGATGAAACGTTAACAAGATATTCGTATGTAAAGTTCAATGATAACCGCGGTTTTCATACGTATTTTCCTCAAATTTTAGCATTCAACTCTAGATACGAATAATATCTTCCTAACGCTTTATCTAATCGACTAGACACAAAAGACTGCTTACTACTTGTAGTGATTTATGATTATAAAATAATGATTTTTTTCCATTTTTCTACTTTGACCTGAAATATCTGGTGGAAATGGTGAGATTAACGAAAAATTCACAACATCACTTTTTTTTTGTAGAGCCTTCAATTTCCTATAAAAAAATATGTTATTAGCTTCTGTATACAAGAATAGGCGAATGCCGGACTGCAAAAATAAAGAAACAAAAAAAAAAATTTGTCCCGCACGTTATTTAAATGGAAAGTACGAATAGAGGCCTGTAAATATTAATATTAAGAGGTCCGCTCAAAACAGGATTCTTCTTTTATCACCTGCTCCCTTAAACTTTTTAGCCGGCTTCATCGAGGAAAAAACAATTTTTTTTTCAATTCGGCACAATTCCTATAGTATCCTGCTGCACTCTCATCCCGCACCCGCATCAGTTCTTATTCTCTTTATTTATTTATTTATTTATTTATTTTTTTCATATTTATGTACAGTGTATATGCATTATACACAATAATACAAGATCCATTTCGAAATGTTTTATTTTTGTTGTTGTTATATTATTATTTATTATTCCAATCAGGTTGAATCTTTTCAATTTCTACTTTTTTTTTTCTTCATATTTGTTGGATGTATAATATATGGAAATAAAATGAAGTATATACTACGCAGAGACATATAGTATATACCGTATATGCAATAGAGGTTGGATGTATAGATGATGCGCGGGCAATATGTAAATGATGTATGTATTGTATATATAGGCCGCGTGTACGCGTATAATGTACATATAGAGTATATAGTATATGCAATAGGAAAATGGAGTTTATGCGTTTCATGGAATGTGTCGGCTGCTGCGTCAATGTCTGAGCAGCGCGCGGTGGCATTTGCATTATCCTCGGATATTTCAGAAGAGCAGAAAATCCCCTCGATTCAACAATGGGCACACGCGCGCGCGCGCGCGCCCCACTACTTTTTCAAGCAACTCACTTTATATCTTTATTATTCTCCGAGCTCTTCCGCGTGTAAGAGAGATACGAATCGCGTCGTGCATGTCGCTCTGGATATGGCAGAAAGGTGCGATATTCTTTTCTTTCGAGAAATAAGAAGAACTAGCTGTCGTCCCCGCCGCCGAGGCTTTACGCAGTCCCGCGCCGTGCATGCATGTCCGACCGAACCAGACCCCATGGAATATATATATATATATATATATATAATTATACTATGCACCCACGTTACGTCGGATTTCACTTCTCTCTATGTATATATACGTATCTATACACCGTATACTACACACACTAGGATAGGACATATACAGTGTGGCGTGATAAAGTTTCGGGCCAACCCCTCTGTTCTTCGTTAATATTATACATTGTATATACAATAATAAGAAATATACGCATAGTATATACTTTTATTTTTCAAACAACGTATTATGAAGAGTGTAAAATATTTATCTCAAACAATTAATTATCCAATCATTTTTATTCAATGAGTGTGGTTCAAGTGCGAATATGAGAAAACAAAACTGTAATAATTCCATAAGGAATCAATACATGCGGTTCGATTTCTTTACTAGAGTTAGTACTTTGTTATTGGCATGCCCTATTTTTTTTTCGACGCGTATTTCAATTGATATTTTGCTCTTCTTCTAGGCAAATACGCATGTACTTGACACAATTTTTCGCATAATCCGCTCTATTCCGATTAATTGATAAGAGGCTTCATTTATTGTTGTTAATATAGGATAAATCCGCGCACCGACATTTTTTTAAAAGTATACATGTTTTGAAACTATTCACTTTTCGTATATGATTGAAAATACCTGGATGGGCAGAGCTCGATACTTTTCCGATAAATCGCTGATTTGATACAAATAATATAAAATCGTGTTGCAAGTTTTTTTTTTTTTTTCACGCGAGCTGAGAAAATTTATTGGTATGTTCGAGGACCTCCAGCCTGATTTTTCGAGAAACCAAAAAAAAAGCACGAAAATCTTAAAATTTCTGCAATATGAGAAAATAATAATCGTCAAAGACTTGATTGGCCGTTGTAATACTATCCCGCAAATATAGTATTATACATATAAAAAATATTATGCGCCCCAACAGCGTCTGTAAAATGAAAAATCCCGTATGAAAAAAAATAGAAAATTATCAGTATTTTTACAGTGTTGGACTGTAAATTTTGTTTTGTAATCTTCTGCCAAGTATACAACCGTTTGACACTGTCACAAAATTCATGAGCCGGTATATATACCGTCTACTGTCTACGCTATAGTAATAGGGGAAATACTGTATATATTTTACTGGATTTCATATCAAATTTTACAAATTTTTTTATTCCTCTCCGCTATTTATATCCTCTATATTATATTATTGTTTTTATTGTTGTTATTATTATTATTATTATTATACTTGGGACTTTAATCAATATTTGCAAATAATTTAGTATAAATATCATAAATGTTGAGTGTAAACGTAAAGGTATAAAATAAATATAAGTAGCGATCGGCTGTTGTCGCACGAGGTATATCGATGCGACCCTGACATAACTTCTCTTTCACTGACGTCTATTTGCACTCTCGTAAATAAATAATTACGAAATAAGGAACCGTTTTTTCATCTTCATTATCATTATACAAGCAGGCAGACGTGATATATATCATGTATACAAACGCGGTGAATAGCTCTGGTATTTTTGTATAATTGAAAAGAATAAGCAGTGTGATCGGCACTTTGTATTATAGTATAGAAAGAGAGAAGCAGGATATATCCCCCCTTTGTGAATAAGGCGTCCAGTTTTGAATTGCGGTATGAGCATCATCAGTTTCCGCATTATCGTATATCATCGGTATAATAGAGTATTGTAGAAATGAGATATATGCTATATCGCTGCGGGAGGAGTAATAAGTAACTCTCTTGCGCCGATGTTGCCGCTCCTCCTTATTCTTATTATAATAATATATAATATAATAAATAATATGTATGTATGGGCATGCGTCGTGTATAAATGAGAATGTTGTCAAAAATATATCTATACTCCATTTGATATAGGCATCGATATTGTATAGTAGTAGATGCTACATGTATTATTTTATTTGCATTTTATGTTTCAGATTTTTCTACCTGTATCACTTTTGCTTCTACGCGTATCACTATCGTTTCAGTGGACAATACAGCAGCCTCGCTCTCGTGACATCCTGGCTATTCATACAGGTGAGCGATGCGCTTATTCATCTCTCGCCCCGCGCTCTCGACTCGCGACGCACCAGGTCATATTTTTCCTCCATTGTTCGCGAGATGAAAAGATATATTTTCCGGCGCTGCTATAGCAACGCTTTGCCCCCCCCCCCCTCGTCCCCCAGTAAAATCCTGAATATCCAATAACTCACGACCCGGGCAGGGCTGAGGCGTATATTTTCTTTTTTTCACCATCGTCCTCGTCATCACCCTTCTCCCCTTCCTTTCCCCCCCCCCCCCCGTGCCCTCTATCTAATTCCGTGCTATACGCGTATTTCGTTCTCTTGTCAAATCCCCCCCCCCCCGTGTGCAAATACAACATGGCTCGCTCGAATAAACAATAATAACTTTATTTATTTTTTTCGTCTCAGGCATGAGACAGCGATGACGCTTATTTCGTGATTAAAAAAATAGAGTAGAGTAGAGATAGAGAGAGATAGAGAGAGGGGGAGAGGGGGAGAGGGGGGATAGCAGCAGCTGCAGATGTCTCAAATGTCTCATAGTTCGTAGCAAAAAACCTTAACAAGATAGAGCCTGCACTTGCTCTCTTTTACTCGGATTAAATTCGTTTGGAGTCAACTTTCCGATCGATATTCGGGACTCGACCAATCCGCGCGCCTCGCTCGACCGCCCGCCCGTCCGTCCACCCACCCACCCGCCGAGGAGAATATGCTCTGCTTCGGGGAATCGAACCATCGCGTTCAATCACGAGTCACACCTTCGATCAACATCATCATCATCTCTCTTGCTTCGACAACACCATTTCATATTTTATTGTTATACGCCCGCACGAAATGCCTAAACATGTTTATTTATCCTCTATATATGCTATATCTAATCATTTTATTATAATTATATTTGTTCATCTGTTTGTTTTTTATCGCTGATGATGGGCTTGTCAAAAAAACATTTTCATTACAATAATATGTATAGAGAAATAACGTTTATCCCTTTCATTGGGCTGGATGGAAAGCGCATCAGCAGGGCATGAGAAATAAAACGCCCGGGGGAAATTGCCTTATTTGGAATCGCGTTGCGCACGAAAGCAGTTTATTTGCACACAATACAATAAATAGCCTGACCCACACAAATATGATTGTTATCGAAGCTCTGTGATGCTGATGAAATGAATGCAAGTTTAAGACGAGCGATGCAGATGAGTGGTGACTCGCTTAATGCTCCTGCGCGCGAATCGCCAGTCGCACGTGCCGCCGCCCCTCCCCCGTCATCGCAGTTGAGACGATGGCATACAATAAATATGCAAATTTTATTCTCTACAACACTCCCATTTGACAATAACGATAATATAATTGCGGGAGGTGATCCGGCAGTATAGGTAACAATATACTATATAGTATACGCCGCGCATAATGTGTATAGAATAATATTGAGGGAAATAAGAGAGATGATTGAAGAAGAGGCGGCGGCGCGTGTGGTTGATTTGCCGTTGACTGATCGCGTTCCTGCTCGGACTGTCAGTCGCATGCAGCCAACGTCTCTGTGACTACACTATATGTTTTGTTGCGAATGAGGAATTCTCCCTAAATATATAGAGAACAAATATTCTCCCTTTTTCAATGTTATTCCCATAAAAAAAAAAAAGCCGCAACTTATTACAGCAACTTTTCACAAAATTCGTTTAATCGCATTCATTATTATATACATATATTTATCAAAAAAAAATCATAAATAATATATATATATCGTTTTAGCAATGCTCAATAATCCCGCAAGTCCTTCATTATTTAATTTATCAAATAAATATGCTTTACATATTGATTCTTTGGCATACACAGTGTTATAAATATCAAAGGGAGAGCGCATATAATATACGAATAATAACGAATGAAGCAATTTTCTTGAGTGTGTGCGTATATTGTTGTTATTTCAGCACTCGATGGTTTATTTCTTCCATCATTACGAGCTACCGGTGATTCTTCAGCAAGCTCAATTGCAACAGCTTTTGCTGAGGAATCACGGTGGCGGCGGTAGGCGAGTCTCACCGAGCCAACCACCGGAAACTCCGAGCACTGGCTCATCGACACCCGGGGGGGGAAGCCCGACCCCGTCGACCGGAAGTCCGCCACTTTCCACGTCTTTCCTCACCCCCGAAAGCATCACGACGACGACGACGAGCCACGGGGATAACAATGATACGAGGCAAATGTCGGACAACGATGATTACGATTTGAGCGCAAGTAGATGCAGCTCCACCACCACCAACACCACCATCACCTCATCATCCTCGTCTTCGTCCAACAGCACGATAGCAACAAGTTTGGACTCGAGCCAAAGCGTAAAGCAAGGAGGAGACAACTGTTGGCCGTTTGGACAAGGTATACTTATTATTCTTATTGTTCAAGAGCTTCTTCTGTGTGTATCCCTCTCCATTTATCGAAAGTAACTATAAAACGGGATTGTTTGCCCTTTCGGGCTGTCTGCTTATTCCGCAGTCCCTGCTCCGGAAAGGACTCCGGAAAGCCCCCTACTAATCGTGTCCCCGGATAATTCGTCGTCCGATCGTCAGGGAAGCGAGCTTTCCAACGAGACATTGCCAGCAGAGAGCCGGATCGAGGCGAGCGACAAGCAAGTCTCCATTACTCCTAATCCGGAACTCGTCGAGGAATCCTCAACGGCCAGCAACAACATACACCAATCGAATCAAGATGAGACGTACTAGACTCCAACATAATTTATTTACAAACAACAACAACACAAATTCTTAAATAAATAAAATGATATAATCAAGAGAATATGAGTGTTTGGTCGCTAAAAATTAATATATGAGAGAGAGAGATACCTTATTTTGACATTTTGAAAATGATTGATTGATTGATTATTCGCTACCGAACTGCTCTATACAAGATTTAATATCTCCTTCAGTCGCGAAAATTTCTCTTCATCGAGTCTTTGATCGTGAAAAAAAAATAGTAAAAATTGAAACTTGAGAGCGTGTCATAATTACCCAGAGAAAAAGAAACACCTTTTTTTTAGAGAGAGAGAGAGAGAGACGGACAGACAGACAATGACAGGCGCATGAAAAAAAAAAAATAATAATAATAAAAAAATAAAAGTTCGAAAATTGAAATCAAGTAGATTTCTTGGGACAATGCTGAGAATTGAGGTAATTTCCATCTGGTCGTGTCGTTATATTGTAATTAAAATGTATATGCTGACTTGCATAAAAGACAAAGGAAAGAACATGAATAATAATAAAAAATTGATTTTACCAAAGCTCGTGAGAATTTGCAAATTTTTATGAGAAAAGAGAAAACATTTGTTTCGTTTCATTGTGTTGAAGATCCATCTATTATTATTCTATGATATTATAATATTCTTTCCTTGAATGGAAATCTGGCGAATTTCATACAAGTTGGCACTTTTATTTTTTTAAATTTTTTAAAATTTTTTTCATTTCAATTCCAGAGAGTATCGCTCGTTATTTCGAATTGCGAGTTTAGAAATAAACCAGGAAACTATTTTCTTTCGTTGATAAATAAAGAAAGAGATAATAAATCGAAGAGGGGAAAAAGGAGAGTACAGAATCGTGAAAAATAGTGCGCCCCCCTTTTCATCGTTTTACCATGACTAGAGCTCTACTCCTTGGAAAACAAATAAAATAAATAGATACATTGACCTCTGTAAAATATTTTCTCCCATTTATTTATAAAATCCATGTACGATTATTATCTTTATTTGTCTGTACATAATAACCATAATAATATCTCTACCTATCGACTATTTGCGTTTTCGAAAAAAATTGATACATAAATAATAAAGTTGAAGTAAATAAGCAAGAAAAAAAAAAAAAAATAAATGAGCAAGTGAATGAAAGAATGAATGAATTCTATCAATATGCACATAGATATATTATATTATTAAGAAGAATAAAGACATGAATAAAATGTTATAATATATATATATATATAAGACAGAGGGTGCTGGTTATATTTATTTTCGCGTGAGGCCAAAAGCGAGATTAACGCTTCCTCGCATCATGAAAAATAATAAATGATTGATTTCCGCGTCGAGTGCTGCGATCGAAAAGAAGAAGGACATTCGTTTAAAGAGGGCTCGTGCTACCGGATTGAGTCTGCCAAGCAGAGGATTGAAGCAGCAGCAGCAGCAGGTTGCCCTTGAAGACCGAAAACTACTGATGCTAATTGATGAGGATATATACTATACGGGGGAAGACTCCCGCGGGGGGCCCAAATTAGCATCCTCCGCTTCTTGCCAGAGTATAGCTCTCTGGGCATCGCATTATACGAGCAAACTCTCATTTGCATATACGCACAAGTACGCATCTATAGTATGCATAGCAGTATACTGATGGGGACAAACTACTTTATTTGATTGCGGCTGCTGCCTCTCTTTTATTGTATACGCATACATAAAATCTCTGTTGGTGAGATACATCGGCCGGCGGCGCACTTATTCAATGCCTCCTCCAAACAATCATTTTTATCAAATAATTCACATCAGGTATATAATATACATATATCCTTATTATCATATTATCAACCATACTAAATCGCTATAGTATTATATATAGCATTGATTTATTTATGGATCGGTCGCATGCAGCGCGACCGAGGGATTATAAAAATATGAGCTTTTTACTAGTATTACGAGCACCAACGCGGCCGCTTTTTCCGTTTCAACATCTTTCAATTCATGTTTTACAATATTATTCTAAGCGTATACTTCATACTATTTCGTTTAATGCGCTCTATAAATTGATTATGAGTTTCATGTATTTTTTAAAACAGAATATTTCATGGCAAA
>JAPYYW010002196.1:0-22105 GCA_030522545.1 Cremastinae sp. A BG-2022a | reverse complement strand
AAAAAATTGGCAAAAATTTTTGAATTTTTTTTTCTCGTTTTTAAAAGCCTATTCGATCGGAAATTTCCTGTAGATAACGAAAATGCTACTTATTCGGGGCGAAATACAATAATTCATGTCGAAAAACTGAAAAAACTGATCCAAAAATCAGTTTTTTGGCTCATTCAATATAAATTCTTGAATTTCGCCCCGAATAACTATCATTTTCGTTATCTACGGGAAATTTCCGATCGAATAGGCTCTTAAAATCGGAAAAAAAAATTTTCAAGAAATTTAGTCAGTCACACTGGGTCTCGTGGACCCATGAAAATTTCAATTAGGGATATCTTTCCTTTCACTTGACGAATTCAATTATATTATTTCAATCAATTGTTTTAAAAGTGATCACGTCTTGAAGATTTTCGAAAAAAATTAAAATTAAAACTGCGTCGTTTTAAATTAAGAAACAATGTGGAACTTTCAAAAAATCAAAGTAATGAATCTGAGAATATAGAGAGTATATTCGTTTGTTCCAAGATTAATAATCGCAAAGTATGTTGCATGTAATGAAGGAGGGAAAATTTTGTCGAAGCTCAGGATGCAAATGGAATCGGGCTCAGGTGGATCGAACGGGTACCCCTGTTGAATTTGTAATTTCATTAATTGTGTAATGCGGAGGAGGACGCTCGGTTGTGGTTGTATTTTCATCGTGGCCAATTTCTATCGGCGTTGCGCCCGGAGATCGCGCGTGTCGTGAATTCCTCGTCGTGTGCGGGAATAAGGAGAAGTACGCGCGCTCTGGCATATTGTTTTATAGGAGAAGAGAGAGCGTGCGATATCGGGACACGCGTCACAGACCAACACGCGTATAACAATATGAATATATCCGAGGGCGACTCCATATTCTCGATTTCTCCGGCGCGCAACCCCTCGAGCTCGTGCCACCCAACTTCACGAGCCCATTAATCCTCCATTCACAATGACGAAAAGCTTGATATCCTCGAGAATAATAGAGCAAGGGGAAAAGTCCGTTCTCTCACTTTTAGTGTTTGCAAACTCTCGAGTTTATACTCGACGTTACCACCCAGCGCGAAATCACTGGCTCGAATCTAATGAATAAAAATCCAAAAAGAGATAGTCATCCAAGAGATGATATTTTAAAAAATTTTCCCACAATAAGTTAAACGATTGTTCTCTATCGTTATCACTTTTGAATTATTTTGAGTATTGTTTGAAATAAGATTGTCTCGCTCGAGGTATATCTAGTGTATAAATTGTTTCTGCGAGCTCAATGAAACGATTAACGGATTTATCGAAGTGCAAACGGAAAAAAGGAAAGCGGAAGTATAGGATCCATTCGGAGTGGAAGACATATACGCCCGTTAGGGCGAGCCTGCGAACTTCCGGATCCACCCCAGCATTAAGCGTTTCCCCTTCATCTCATTTTTATGGTGTCCGATTGTTGCCAGCACGTGCCGAACGCACACGAAATTCCCTCAGCAAACCGAGTAATCGGAACGATTATTCTCGTCGTTCGCGTCCTTACTTCCGGTCAATAAAAGCCTAACGAACACTCGGGATTTTCAGAGCGACAGTGAGAGCTGTCTGATCGAGCGATCCCTAATTATATTCCAAATCCGAAATAATCATGTTTATGTTATATTAAAAAAAAATTTCTATTTATTTTTAAACAACATATACGATATTCTACATCACGATTTACCAATATTTCCAGAATCTCTTGTCATGCTGTTTTTTTTCGACGACTTTTTTTTCAGGACCATTAGTTTTATTCACTGATTTTGATCGAGATAAAAATACACGAGTTTGAGTGATATGACGCTTGCACGTAATGTCTTCCGCTCTCATATGCAACATTCGTTTTCGATGATATTCTCCTTTCTTGATGCCCAAGAGGGGTGGTTTTCAGAGCAGCTTCTCATATTCCTCAAGATCTTACATTATGCAGGGAGTCGTGTACGATCTCTTCCTCTCGCTCTTTCTCCCTCCATCCCGGCTCCTTTATAATGTTAATAGCCATGAATATTATTATGGGTTATTAAAGTAACGTTTCTTCCTATTTGAGGCCCCGCTCAGCGTCCCGGCGCCCCTCTCGCGGACACCGTATTCCAGTCTGTACCGCCATCGCCACGTTTTTTTTATGCCTCTTTTTCGCCGTCATCCCCCGCGCTCCAACCCTGAATAGATCCGGTCGTGATAGCTCTGGATATCCCGTTCTTTTAACCCTCGAGATTACACCGCCGCAAGTACGAAAGTGCCGGGTCATGGAAGGACAAGAGCCGAGGAAAAAAAAAGGGACGAAGAAATTTTCCTGCTTCGCTCTCGTTGATGGGTTACACGCCCCGGCGATTACGAGTATTCTCCCGATACGGATACTCGACTGTCGGGCGCGTGTCCGCGCAGAAAGAATCGGGACAACGTCCACGGAGACTTCGAGGGCCGATGGAACGTCCACCGGAAGCTCTCGAGCAAGGAAAACGTCGATGGACGTTTTACTCGCGATTTCGTCCACTTTTGTACTCTATATTATGTATTCCTTCGCCCATTGTGCTCGCATTTTCTCTATATCGAAAACGTATCACAATTTTTCTAAACACTACACATACCTGAATAAAAGTAATTTAGTATAAATAATAAAACATCGTTAAATATCAGTTGATGAAAATAACGAGCATATAACTTTGCAGGATTTGCAAAATGTCAAAATAAACCTGAAAGTAATCAAAAATAAAAATGTTTGAATTTTTAACTTACAGCCTCTGTTCCTTTCTACATTGGATTTTTTTCCATATGTCTATTACTGCAAGGTCGCATTATAATTATTCAATATAAGTTTGCAACTCGCATTAATATTTTTTTACAGAGTAAAAAAATTTTCTATACTGTGCAGAATAAAATAACTGAATCGAGATTATTTGCAGTTTCATACGCACTGACATTTTTTTAAGTATTTCGAAATGATATAAATTTGGAACACGAAACTATTCACTTTGTAAACTACCTGGCGAGATCCGACACGTCTTACCCCGACACTTGACATCGGGCTACTGATTCCAAATTTCGTCATAAAACCCAACAATTAAGGGCTTAATCGGTTTTTGACTCGACCTTGACCGATCACCATGGAAACATTAATGACAGAGTGATTAACGAAAATTTGAAAAAATTTTTTTCTCGTTACACTCGACTATAATTGTCTTTATGTTTACGATCTTTTTTTCATGTTTATGATCCCCGAACTTTTCAAGTATATTTGCCTAGGTATGCTTAGTATAAATAATAGAAAATTGTGTTGCAAGTTCTTTTCACATGAGCTGAGAAAATTTAGCATGTTCGAGGACCTCTAGCCTGATTTTTCGGGAATCGAAAATAGGAAAAATCTCAAAATTTCAAGTTTATGATATCTTTTCGTGTCCTTAACAATATCAACTTTATAATAGGTAATTTCTGAAAATTTTTGCAATACGAAATGAATGATTCAAACATCAAGATCATTATTTCCAAAGCAGAGCACGTTAACATTTTTTTTAATGAGTAAAGATTAGCCAAAGTGAATATGCTCTATTCCAATGAATCGATAAGAGACTTATTCATTGTCTTTTTAAATATAAAAAAATTGGTACATGCCACTTGAAAGTAAAATCATTAAATTTCTTTCAAAAAGTGATTTTCTCGACATGACTTGGTATATACGGTAAAATTATATTTTAATTTAATAATGCAAACTACAGTAGACGTATCAGGGATAAAGATTTGTCTGCGAGTCTCAGAGGTTTGGGTGTAATTTGAAGATCGTTGACATCGAGGAGCGGAAAGAGAGAGGATATACGTGGGCGAATAAAGACGACGGGTCGCGTAACGAGAGGAACAAAGCTCATTCTCGGAGGGCGTCGAGTGGCAATTTGCCGGAAAATCCCATCGAGCGATAGTTCGCTCGCACTGTAAACAGAGCCGCGAAGGCCTGGCGTGTTCTTTAGCTCTCATTTTTTCACGAGCGGGAGGAGGGCTCGTCATTCCTCCTCCGGGTTTCCCATCGTAATATAGATTAGCTCATATACATGATCCATTCTGGCCAACCGCTGGTGTCGGTTGGCTTCGGTAGCCCGCGGCGCTTCGGGATCCACTATTCATACAAGCGACAATTAGATAGGCATTGCGCTCGCTCTCTCGATCTTTGCTGATGGGGCGCGCGCGTATATATATACGGGAGCCGGCAAAGAGCTCGCCGTGCGAGTCGGTGAAGAGCTGCGACGTGTATAGACGCGGCTGCTGTGCTCTCGTTACGGCCCCGATTACGGGCCGGGGAGGCTCTGCTTCGTCGTCGAGGCGTCATACGCGGGGGAGGCTAAGTTACGAGGATGCACATTCTCCTCTTCCGCTAGTGGTTATAGTCCTGGTACGTAATGCGCGGACGTGCGGACGCTTTCTCTCTCTCTCTCTCTTTATTCGTTCTTCCCCTTCCCGCTTGAACTGGCTCGAGGGGTGGCTTGAGTCAACCCCTAAGCCAGTGTAAACACGTTTTAATAGAGATTCGCTCGAGCGGTTATAATAGCTTTGCCAATGTAGCTAGTACTTGTCCCTCCCTTTCCCTCTCTCTCTCTTTCTCTCTCCCTCTGCTTTTCGCTGAAACGTTATAACCCATCCGGTTTCTCCTTCCCCACATTTCTCTCTCTCTCTCTCTCTTTTAGCTCTCGTACCACCTTCAACATCTTCTCTATTATATAAACTCCGTGTGTTTTACATAGGGAAGCAAAAGACAGTTTTAGGGCTCCACTTTTTATCTTTCTCGCTCTTTCTCTCTCCGATTTTCGTTTTCCTCCAATCGGGTACTCGCATCTTTTACGCCTACGCCTCTATCCGTGTGTATACACTTCACCTGCGAGCCTGCTTCCTTTGTCACTCTTCCCTCGCATTCTTGGCAACAGCGTCTTTCACGAGACATGCGCCATTTTTTCATTTAGATCGAGGAAAGGGTATGTTTATTATTCTTTATTTTACGCGTTTGCTTTTCATTTACCCGGAATGAACCCGATGTTCGCTCGGCGCATAAGAAATATACGCAATTTTCAGATTTTCGAGAAAGACATTCTCAAACTTGTGCATGAAGACATTTTTTACCAAGCACATAATAAGTTATTATATTGAATATTTTTTGCAAGTGAAAAACTATATAACAAACGAAACGAATTTATTAGACGGAAATTCCTAAAGATTAATAAATTAATTTTTACAAAATTTCTAAACTCGCGTCGACATAAAAACAGTTCTTTACCTTATTTACAAGTTTATAAATATTTCAAAAATAAAAAAAATCAACTAATTGAAAAATATTGGGAAATATCGCATCTAATATAGAGAAAACTTTAAATAAATTTGTACAATAACTTGAGAGAGCTATAACTTGCCTATAAATATGAACTTTTATTTATTTATTTTGATTAAATATATACTATTTAATTTACGTATTTTAAAAATATTGAATTTTTATTTAATTGATTGTTATTGTTGAAAATCCGTTAATCAAAAAGAAATTGTAAAATGATTTGAGAACGCATTTCCATTAAACTTCATTCGATACGCAAAGCCAGCACGGGGATTTGGGAAAGGATTGTTTATTGTAATACGTACAACGTGACAGATTGATGTTTTCGATGGAGACGATGATGACGTATTTAATAATTTATAGCTTCTCGATTGATAATGTAGCGGGCAATCGTCCGCGAGGGAAAACGATGAGTATTCCTCCTCTCGCCGTGTGCGCGTCCGAATTCGTACGCGATCGCGCGCTCGCACGATACACTCGTGATTTATTGAGCGCAAAGCGTCAGAGTAACGGAGATCTCTCCGCAGCGTCGGATGATTATTTTGAAAGGCTCGTAACATCCGTGAAAACGATTCAACGTGACCGAGAGAATCAATTTGTTTGAAAATCCATTATCGTTAAACCGAGAGAGCAAAAATAGAGAGAGGAGAGAATCGATTACGCAGCACACACACGCGGTGTATATACAACATCAGAAAAGTAGCCCGGGGTTTTCATTGTTTAAAGAATCATCATCATCAATCATAAATCCCCGTCGAATTAAATCCTCATCTTAATTCCGAGCTCTCCGCTGATTCTTCGAGAAATGGAGAAATTCTGGAAAATTGATGCAAAAATTATGCAATAACAATTAAAGAGCACATTTTTCCCTCTCGATATATATACAAGAATGATGTGGGATATAATAACGATACACATTTGGCGGATGAGATTGGATGATATCGCGAAAAAGGGATGAGCTTATTCTGACTCGGATTTGAATTTTTTTTTTTTCGCTAAATCTCTTCGTTTCCGGTTCGAACGGGGAACGTTGGAGCGCAGCGAGTGGGAAGGGGGAGAAGGAAAACGTGAGAGGCGAAGCAGGCGAGAGGAGAAACGACCATAGCAGTACTTCAGGTTGAATAATTTAAGCTCTCATTAGGGCGACAAAAGCACCCTGATGGATAGCTGCTTGGGCCCTCGGCCGACCCCCTCCCACCCCGGTGCTCGTTTCCATCCCCGCGCCGGACTCATCCTGTCGTCTGCGCTCTGTAACTCTAATAACTTGTCCGAACGTAACTCATTTGCGCGGGCACAGACGCGCCCGTGTGGACAAAAGTGAACGTCACTCCGATCCTCATCTCTCTCTTTTCACTCTTTATTATTCACTTTTTTATTCTCCCTTTCTTCTCCGTACCTGGCACCCTTCCGGCCCCGGCCGACAGTCGCTGTTTAACCTCATCAAAAATCTTTCACAAATCTTCCTTCCCAATTTCTCTTCCTCTTTATCCTTGGCTCTGCACACGTGTCGCGATTCTGTGCCAGAATTTATATGGATTCATCAACATTTTCATCTCTCGCGAGAGAGAGAGCGAGAATCCGGCTTTCGTGAAAGCAAACGAGAATTCGTTTTGTGCGACGAATATGAGAGGAGGACTGAATCGCGCTCGATCTCGTTATATATACGTATATGTCCTCGTTCATGACGAATTTTACGAATTTTTTCCGAAATTTTTCCGTATTCCAGCGTCTGAGAAAATCTGATTGCCCAGCATCTTCGGGCAAGAATAAACGATGGAGATGGACGAAGAGTCGAGAGACTCCGGGGCGGATGGGATATTGTTGGAAAAAGAGGGATGACGTGCAAACAGAGACTCGCTCGCGCGCACATACTAACGAACGAGAAAATGTTGTAAAGGAAAGAGAGGCAAGAGGGCACGGTTGAGCGAAAGAGAGTGAGAGAGAGAGAGAGTAAAGAGTGTGGAAGAAAGAAAAAAATGAGAAAGTCCATAGAGGCGAGCGCGGCCCCCATGGACGAGGAGGACGTCTCCAGGACCGTCCATTGTTTTATTTCGAATGTTCTTTCATTTCTTAAAAGGTTTGCACTAGCACGGGCTATACGTTATACGCTTGATAATTAACACAATGCGAACGGGAGAGCGAGAGAGAGCCGCTGGACATTAATTATTAGCCGCGCTAATTACCCGAGGATAAATCGCTCGGGCAAGGGGTTTGCGCGACGTGTACCACGAGGAAAATTGTTGGGGCTCTTGTAGTCGCGAACATCCGAGCGGTAAAGGAGGAAAAGGAGGGAGCGAGAGAAAGCGAGTGACAGGGACCGCGAGAAAGAGAGAGTGAGAAAGAGAAAGAGAGAGAGAGGGGAGAGGGAAATAAAGCATGGAGTGGCTCGTAGTACTATGTCGAGGATTCTCCAAGTGGGCGGTCAGACCCATTACCGTTATTGCTGCAACAAACAGCGACCAACAACAGCGATAAATACGCGAACATCAGCAGACCGAGAGAGCGAGAGCTTGCGCGCTTACGAATCGTTTCACCCGCTCCCCTTTTTCCCCATCCCGTTTCCAACACACGCGAGTTATGATTATTCAGCGAGAGAACGCGTTGCTCGCTCTCTCTCTTTCTCTCTCGCTGCGTGTCGCGTACCTTTGACTGCAGCGTCCAGGCTTTTTCACGTGCCACAGCCATTGTCAGCCGACCGCGGAATATATTATTTCCCTTGATTACGGAAAGCCGGAGAACACGTCGATGACGAAATTCTCTGTAAAGATATGCTTTCGGAAAAATAAAAATATGATAAAAATTGGAGAAGTGAAAATTAACGTGAAAAGATATGATCCATGCGACAAATTTTCAAGTAAATTATCCTATTCGTGTATATTAAAAAATACATAAAGCTTCTAATCGATTAATCAGTATAGAGCGCATTAATTTTTGGCTAATCTCTACTTCGCTGGCTTTGGAAATAATGACCCTGATGTTTGAATCATTCGTTTCATCTTGTAAACATTTTCAGGAATTACCTATTACGAAGTCGATTTCGTTGAAGACACGAAAAGACAACGCCATTTGAATTTTTGAAATTTTCCTATTTTCGATTCTCAAAAAATCAGGCTGGAGATCTCCTCGAACACGCTACATTTTCTCAGCTCATGTGAAAAGAACTTGCAACACAATTTCTTATTATTTATACTAAGCATACCTGGACAAATATACTTGAAAAGTTCGGGGATCGTAAATATAAAAAAAAAAGAGAGACAATTAGTCGAGTGTAACGAGAAAAAAAATTTTTTTAATTTTCGTTAATCACTCTGTCATTAATGTTTCCATGGTGATCGGTCGAGGTCGAGTGAAAAACCGATTAAGCCCTTAATTGTTAGGTTTTATGACGAAATTTGGAATCAGTAGCCCGGTGTCAAGTGTCGGGGTAAGACGTGTCGGATCTCGCCAGGCATTTTATTGCCGAAAAACACTTCGTGTATATGAATTCGACAAGTTCAATTGAGTGTCAATCCAGTGTAATTTTCAATCATACGGAAAGTGAATAGTTTCGTGTTCCAAATTTATAATATCATTTCGAAATACTCAAAAAAATGTCAGTGCGTATGAAACTGCAAATAATATCGATTCAGTTATTTTATTCTGCACAGTATAAAAAATTCGTCGGGTCTCGCCAAGTAGTTTATTGCGGAAAAACATTTTCTATGAATTCGACAAGTTCAATTGAGTGTCAGTTCCAGTGATTTTCAATCATACGAAAAGTGAATCGTTTAAAAATACTTTTTTAAAAATGTCGGTGCGGACGTATTTCTATATAAAAAAGGAGATGAAACCTCTAATAAATTAATCGAAATAACGACATGAAGCTTCTAATCAATTCATCGAAATATATAACACATGATACATGAGGTATGGGAGCGGAAAAACAGCAAATATTGTCAATTAAAGAGTGTCAAAAAGTATATAGTATAATTGCGAAATACACTTTTGAGGATATTTGCCAATCGTTTCTTTATTTTCAGACGAGAGAGCAATTTTGTCTCGTAACCGAAGAGACTTGTATCTCGGCTCTCGGTGACAATTTTCAGCGAATATATATTCTCGGTTTGTTTTTAAATTCTTTATTTTGCCTCTTCGGGAACGTATGCACAAAGCAAAGCGCTTTGAATCTTGCTCTTACGTACATTCGCTGCTATCTCGCCATTGTTTCTGTTATTGTCCAGCTTTATAACTGTCGTTGGAGGACCCCGGCCCGCGGCACAAATGGAAAAATAATCATTTTTCTCCCGTTGTCGCGACAATAATTCAAAAATACGCGAGGGGCCGTATGCGTGTGCGAGAATCGTGATAACCCCAGTAGAGAACTTTGTTACAATAATGCGTAAACGCATACATATATCTCGAAAACAAATAATAAAAGAAGAAACGGATTAACTACGAATTTTCCACAGACCAAAGTTTCACGAATAAAGAAAAAAAATGTGAAATTTTTATGCGGAAAATTGTAGACCATAACTCAACGGCATGCCGATAAACAGATAACGAGGGTCACCATTTTTTTTGTACCGACAGCTCACTCGTTGTACTATCAGAGATATCGTAAGATCACTGTGTCACAGTTGAACCAACAATTGCATCCGTCCGCCCGTATGTGTCGAGTGTACGGATCCCTCCATTGAATTCGGGATCGCAATTCGTCCGTTGCTGTCCATCCGGTCAATTTTCGCCTTTCTTCATTTTTCTTTTTTTACTGCAACGACGCGCCGAATTTCATTTCAATTTAATTTCTTTTATACACAATACGTTTGGTACCTCCAGAGTGAAATATTAATTTTTTTTATTATAATTTACTTTAATCATTTTGTTTCAAATTCTGATAAAGTAAATTTTTTTTGAAGCTCAGGGTAAATTGGAGCGTTTTGAAAAATAACAAGAATTGCCTATATTTTTTAATTTATTTTTTCCAACTGAGAATTCAACAATTGTATGAAAAATTGTTGACTTGAATTTGAAAATGATTCACTAAAGGGACAGTTTCAAAAGTTATCAAACTTTGGATTCTCAGAAACCTTTATCTTTCGTTTCTTATGTACAATGCGTATATATTTGCATATAATATAAAAAATGATAAATATAGTATAGTTGAGTAATACACGTTTTTGATGAAAATGACTAATGGGTCAAACATTTCATTACATTATTTCATCTTCAATTGTTCAAGCAACGCTAATTGACAATGTCTATTAAAACGTGTGTTTGAATTGTGTTAATTAATTATTTCGACAGCGACTATTTTTCCAATTTCTTTTCAAAACACGTGCAAATATTTCGATAAGGTCCAACTGCACGTGGTTAACTGTGTAGTGTTTTCGGAACGTCAAAAAAGCTGCGTGGAAAGCAAAAAAAAATAATGAATACCGAGAATATTTGAAAATTATATATAAGAATCGAGAGGGGGGAGAGGAAAAGAGGGAGGCAAGATTATCGCGAAAAATGAGTATAAGGAAAAAATTTATTCTACGAACGGTTGTTAAATGCTACAGTGTTCTCAATAAATGAAAAACGGCTGTGCACATGTATGTATATGTGTGGAAAGAAGTCAAAGGTTCGATTTGCCCATTCAAATGATAAGAGAAAGAGCGAGAGCGGGAGGGACAGAGAAACAAATAGAAAAAAAGAGACTTAAATTCGTCTGTGTATTTCGAGTGGGAGTTCATTCGTCGTACGTCGCGTGTACGCCGAGACGGGAGCTTTGAAAGTCAACAGTCGATTACGTAGAGATTTCGTCTCGTACATCGCTCAAATACAACTCTTCGTTGCTCTAAAAAATTCAACCGATGTGCTTAGCGAGTTGCAGCACAAATAAAAAAACATGAAGTTTAAAAGCTCGGATTATTGTGCTAATTGAGTGGACGTGAAATATCAACGAGTCGATAAAATTGTCGCGAGTTCAAGTTTTATTCTGCGTCGGCGAGAATAAAGTAACAAATAAAGTAATACAGTAATAATAAATTATTTCATACCGTCAGTGCTGGTATCTTTAAATTTGAAAGTTGTCGAAGAAGATAAAATCATGTTAATCGTATATTCAAGACGTCAGAGGTTTCATGAAAAAATGCTAATACTACAGAGATAAATAACCCGATAATATCGGGAAATAAAATTTCTAAGAATTTCGTAGAACAGATCTTTTGTGTTCACCAATTGTTTAATAGATCACCACTATCGCTGATGACGTTAAAGCACTTGCTTCCCAAATGATCAAATATTTAATCATCCTGGAAAAGAATAATGAAGATGTGTCGATTTCAGTTTCTTTTTCAATAACGCAAAACGACGATGTCTCTATGCCTTCCAATGAAAAAAGTGGAGCAAGGCTACGTTTTACTCGACAGACAAAATATCTTGGACGCTGAAATATTCGCGGTGTTCGAGTACGAGAGTGATAAGAAAAAAAAAGTGACCGACACGCGCGCGTTTCGCGGAGTAAAATTTCTTTCCCCACTCCGGCGTTTTCTCTTTCAACAGTTTTGCAACCTCGAATAGCTTGGCGTGACCTTCGAGTGATGTACAGAGAGAGAGAGAGAGAAGGGGGGGAGGGGAGAAAACGACGAAGGGAGAGAGAGAGAGAGAGATAAAGAAAAAAAGGATGATACTGCTCGAACGACGATGATACACTTCCTAGTTGGCGTTGCAAGGATGAGAGAGAGGGAGGGAGGGAAGGGGAGGAGAGGGGGAGAATTTGTGAGGGAATCTTTGAACACGCGTTCCTCGACGTAACAGCAAACTGGTATTCCCTTCCTCCTTTGAAGTTTTTCACTTTACACCGTAATACTCCTTTTTTCTCGGCTCTTCGCGTTCATCTCCCTTCATTTACCTCTTTGAATTCTTTTCTCATATCCTCTCCTCGTCGCCCCTTGTTTTTCCGATCCGCTCGTTCACCTACGAAGATTGAAAAATATTTTTCCAAGCCCGGACACGGGGTGTGCTTTCTTGAAAATTTCTTCCGGGAATCTCGCCCGGAGCGCGGGTGAGTAACGAGGACGACGAGGGGGGGAGCGCGTTTGTCCTGATGAAAATCATCATCACGAATTTTGGTAATGATCGTCCGGTGAGAATTTTCGCTCGGGAAGATCGTCGGGACGTGTTATGTCAGAGCTCGTCAAAAGATCTTATTACGCGCGCGTGTAACATTATACATCACGGAATATCGCGATCGAGAGATTAATGATCCGGCAGAGTATAGCCAGTTTCTCGCTCACGTCGTCGTCGTCGTCGTCGTCATCGGTTGAGTTCCCCTCCGATGAGGTTTCTTGGACGCGCGAATCGCGAGGACAGCCTAGAAACATAGTGGAGAAACGAAACCGGCGTGGGGCAGTGCAATGATAAGACGCTGCGTCGAGCTTGTTTCTCCCTCTCTCTCTTCTCCCTCTCCCTCGGCGAATATTTCGTCTTCGCGGTCACTCTCTCTCTCTCTCTCTCTCTCTCTCTTTCTCTCTCTATCGTGCTATCTTTCTCTCTCTCTCTCTCACTTTTTCTTCAACGACGTCTAATTATTCCGTGTGTTTATTTCGTACACGCAGAAAGGAGGATCGGCTGCAACGGGGAAAATCGAGAGCCGCTGGAAAGAGGTGGAAGAGGAGCGGGCCGTTCGGGTTTCGACGTCGCTCGCGTTGCTCGCCCGCCGAGATCCCGGGACGACAGTTCTTGCCGAGCTCGAGGAAGGAGGACGCGCTACCGCGGCGTGCCACGGGCGAGTTTCGGCTCAACTTCCGGCGACAGCGACGAAAGCGAGGAAATTGGAGAGAAAGAGAGAGAGAGAGAGAGAAGGGAAGAGAGCAGAGATGGCCGCTTCCGGACGTGCGAGCTCCCACGAGCTCGTGTTCTCGCTCGTCTGCCTTCTTGCGCTCTTCGGTGAGTTACCGATCGTCGGTCTCGTTCCCTCGCCGACTTATCCACAAACTCGTCGTCACCTCACTCCTCTTCTTTTTCTTCTTCTTCTTCTTCTTCTCCGCACATAATTCCCGGCCAATAACCAACGCGCGCGCCTCATCGCCGTATCTTTCCTCTCTTTCTCTTCCTCCCCGCCGTTCTCCCCCCTCTCGCTCATTTCTCCTACCACGTGTGGAATTCCCCCCGCCCGCTGCTCGGCCGGTAACGTCGTCTTCAACAATGTGACTTTGACGTTTCGCTCTATATTCGTAAAGAAATTCTTTCATTCCGTTACCAAAAATAAAATTCATTGAATTTCGTTGAATCGAATTGTCTGAAATTCTATACACACTTTGTCATATTTTGTTTTCTTTTAATTTTTTTTTAGATATATATTATATGGTACAGTGTGACTCTTTTTTCGCCAATTTGAAATTCTATTGTTGAAAGTTATGGAAATAAATGGTTTCCGGTAAGCTCAAACCGGTTTCGTTCATCGAGGCTCGGAGGTACGACACGCTTTACCGCAGAATCGAGATTAAAACCGCGATACTGACAGTCCTCTGTCTCGCGCAGGCGATATCGTTGAATAATATTCGCCAAGTATAGAATTGCGAATGGAATATGACGTTTTACGTATGGGCACCGTGCGACAATACATCTTTCCTGGCGATAATCCGATTTTTACATAATATACTCTTCTTTCTTTTTTTCCTTCAATTCTATTTTTCGCACCGCTTTTAAATCACCATTCTCACGATTCAAACCATTTTTTCCTGTGCTGTAACACAATTGTTATCTTTTTGTTGCAGGTTCGTGCTGTCAAATGGCACCTGGTAATTATTATCTGACGATATACAGGAAAAAATGTTCATATCGATTTCTATTCCGATCACGCTGAAAATCCCCGATCGCGCGCACGAATTGTTCGCGAAACTCGCGTAAAATCGGCTCAACGATATTCTGTTCTCAATTTCTTTTGACTACGCGCGAAAAATTAGGCTACATTCAACGATGCGTGTGACCGGAAAAAAAAATTATCGAAAATTGCGCTATACCGATAAGATATACACGAAAAAGGATTCAAACGAGTTCGTTCATAAAAGCGATTGTATATCTTTGAATACTCTTTATTTTATAGTATACGATGTCGAGTATTTTCCCTAGTTTTTCCTCTAATTCTGTATAGATTTTCATTATTTATGAAAATTAAAAAGAAATTTTTTTTACGATTTAGTGTGCAATTTCGTGGAATATTTTGTTTTCTTTTCGTTTTTTGTTGTAAAGCGATAAAATTTGGGGTAGATAATGAGATCGATTGTTAGAGGAGAGTCAACCTCGTGTAACATGTGCCTCGAGGCATTCTCGACGATTAACGGTGCCGTCGCTCGAGGGATCGCCGCACGGCGTTCAACAACACACGGACAAATATCCCGGATGGATATTTACCGATACGGGCTCTCGGTTCGTGCACACATTCGAGAGGGGCTAGCAGTGTTGGCTCGGCGCGCGTAATTCCATCTTTCTCCGACACTATGCCGGAGAGAGAAAACGGAGAGAGAAAGAGAGAGAGAAAGAGAAGAAAAAAAATCTCGAGCCGTAACGAGTCGAACGAGTTAGCCGGCAAGCAAGCGCTCGTGTTTGGCAGTCGGAGCGCGACTCCCGCTCGGAAACCATTCTCCCATTCGTCAATATCGCTTTTTTTTTGCTCTCGTCACCACGTCGAATTCACCCCTCGAGGCTCTCCGGGAAAATATTTGGCGAAAATTGGACTAGCTTGATTATTTTCGATTCGGGCTCATCGCTTTTTCGCGATCGCGCGGAAAGGAAACGGGGCAAGAGAACATGATCGGATCTCGATCGATCACTCGTTTACTCGTGTTTACAGCCGTCGTCGGTGCCAGCAGAGGATGGAACGTAGGAGTCGCCTCGAAATATCAATTTGTCAGCACGATATTGTCCCGAGAAGCTGGCGCAACGAGATCCGGTGGTGACGTTGGCTTTCGAGTCACGGCGAATCTAAACGTCGCCGCGGTTTGGCAGGACCCGAAAGATCCCCAATCTCTGCTGCTCAAAATTGAGGTTCGTAACATGTCCCCAAAGTTTAACAACTATACACTCTGCTACATATTAAATTTTCCAATTATTCTTGCATTATGCATCCGAACTTTCATTTAAAATATTATATTTTTGTATCGAGTCTTATTTTTTGTATATCTTGATTCGATACACGATTATACAATGACGAATTATCAGAAATTATATTCTCAATATTACAACAATAAGTCAAAATGACAATTTTTCCAAATTAAATGTATTTTTTTTCAAATTCAAAGAGGTGCATTCTTCTCAGCGATCGACTTTTGGTACAAGCCCGTTTATCGATTATAAATATTCAGATAAATTGATGAGACTTGGAGTTTTGAATCGATAAAATATCAGACAATAATTTAGATATAAATTCGAAGCAGATTTATGTTTTTTTTAATGTTTCAAAAATAAAAATAAAGTGGAAAAACGTTCAACTATATAATATCGGGACATTTACGTTATATATATCTTGGGATTACGGTAAAAGAGATTTGTTTGAATGCAGTAGCAGTGTTTAAACTTGCAGTTGTCGTAGTCGACGAGAGTTTGATTTTCCTCGAATCCTCTTTCCTTATCGGATTTTCTCCTCGAACGTCAAAATTCGTTCGCAACCGTGATTTATGTCCGAGTCTCGCTGAGAGACCGTACGATAAACTTTGAGCCGGACAAACTGTGTCCACGATATTGTCCGAGTCAGCGGTTACGGATAACGAAAATACGATAACCTCTCGCGTATTATCGCTCCTCAAAATTCCCAAAAGTTAACTGAAAATTTGATAACGCTCAGCGCACGTTGGCGAGGAAGTGACGAAAACTTTCCTAACGCGTTTCAACCATTTTCAAATCTAATGAAAAATGTACGAATAAATGTAAGGATTACTAACTCCACCATAAACTGCTTAAATTTTTTGTTATAAAAATAAACTCTACCCAATAATCACTAAAAAATTCAACATTTTTCTCATACGAAAGACGGCAAAACTTGATATTATTTCTTTTACAGAAAATTCACCACTTTAAAAAAAACTCATACGAAACATAAGTTTTGTTCACTATTTCGTTTGTCTTGTACAAGCTTTTTTTATTTTTCAAGTGATTTGAACACTGACGTAGAAATTATTGAGCATTTTTTTTTTCAAAATACCCAATTGAAATATTATTTCGTGATTTAATTATAACAATTTTGTAATTTCCATGGTTTTATTGATAAAATTGAATTTCGAAAGGGACATTGTCTGATGAGGCATATACATATATTTAAGTTTTTGGTGAATTGATTTTTGCAGCTGGAATCGCCACAATTATGGATAAAATCGAGACGCGCTCCAGAGCCGGAGGACTTTGTCGAGCACAGTTCCCGTCTGGACGGGATGTCCCCGAAGCCGGTATTCGGGTTGTGGAAGAAGGGTGAGATGACGAAAATCTTCCTGGACACGAGCGAGAGCGCGTCATCGGGGAACCTGAAGCGCGGTCTCGCCGCGTTTTTCCAATATCGGACGTTGGACGGGAATTACCGGGAGCGCGACACCTCCGGCTGGTGCAACGTGACCTATGCCTCGAGCGATCCGGAAACGCTGGAAAAAGTGAAGGATCACTGCGACGACTCGACTCTGAAGTTAAAGCATCAACACCCGAATCCCATTTTTGGGATCGACCTCGTCAGTGTCCGAAGAACCTCGTACAAACTGAATTCTCGGCTTTTGCCGACATCCGTCGACGAGTGGGAGCAACACGAGCTCACGCTCAAGGCGAAGAAGGAAGTTGGCACAATGGTTACGTCGCGGAGAGTTCTGAAGGAACTTTTCTCGAGCTCGGCCGCTGAGACCGTCCAGGGACAAACGGTCGAACAGGCGATTGCCCAACTTCACACCGGATACAGACAAACTTCCCTCGAACTTCAAATCGAGCCGGTTACTTGTCCGGACTCCGGGTGTCGAACGGTAAAAAGAGACACTTTTCAAACATTTTTTTTTAAGATGGATATGGGACAATCCCAGCGAATAGTAAATTCTTGACATTAAATTCGTAAAATCCAGGCTCTGGTTTTTGATAAACAGTTATTACCAATTTTTTGAGTCTTCGTTTGACTATCAATTGGCAACTCGAGCATATTTTAGCAATAATTTATACATTTTTAGTGTTTAAACAATTAAAAAATATAGTAAAAGTGTTTTTAAATTTGGTATATACAAATTATGAACACTCTGCTACGAATATATAAAAAAATGACAAGAATTTCATATTTAAACATTTTTATTCAGTGCAAATGTATGAATTTTTCATAAGTTATTGCAATAACTTTGAAGTTTGATAACTCTTAAATTACCAAGTAAAATCGTTTCAAATTTGGCACAACATTTTTTTTACAAAATATCAAAAATGTATCAAATTATCATATTTAAAAAAATATCGCTCATGCATAAATTGAAATAATATTTGGTTTTCAGCTGGAACAAACGATAGACGAAAATCGCGACGCGCTCGACAACTCGGCGCTGGGAACGGCGAAATCGGCTTCAGCCTTTTTGAAGCTTATTCCAGCGGCTCGTTCCGCGCCTGTCGAGGAATTGTCAAGGTTGCTGAAGTCGCCGAGAAACCGTGCGATAAGGACACAATTTTTGGACATTCTGGGTTCGGCTTCGACGCCGAGCGCGCACCAGGCCGCCATGAAGGTTTTGCGTCAGGATGACATTGGCGACGACACGGAGCGATATCTCTGGGCGTTGTCCATGGCGTCGCATCCGCACCCGGACATAATAAAGGACATCGTCAAGCGTTCGGAGGAGACTCTTCAGAACGACAAAGTTTCGGAGACGCTGGCGTTGACGGCCGCGGCGATGGCGCGTCAGAACGGCGACCCGAGCGTCGTCGAAAAAGTCCGCTCGAGTCTGGAAATCGGTCTGGAGAGTTGCTCGGGCGAAGAGTGCAGACTCAAGTTTCTCCGAGCGCTGAAAAATCTCGGCTCGAAATCGTCGATCCCGGTGCTTCTGGAGTACGCGATGAACGGCTCGCGAGCGACGAGCGCGGTAGCTTGGCGGGCTCTCGCGGTCGTAAGCAAGAAACGCATGATCGACCGAGTTCGGAGCGCGGCCGTGATGACTTTTTACCAGTGGGGACCGCGTCGGGACAGCAGCGTCCGCACGATAGCCTTGGACATTATTCTGGACAACCAGCCGTCGGTATTGGAGCTTCGGAGCGTTTTGGATTATCTCAAAATCCGGGATCCCGCGTACGAGGTGCGACGATACGTGAGCCAGCGGTTGGAACAGTTGGCCGGGAAAGATCCAATCTTTCGAGAGAAGCTGGAACAGGCTAGGGCTCAGGAGACCGGGACGATCTTCAATTACGATCAAATGGCTTATCGAGGGATGAGCACCGCGTTCACGAGGTCCTTCCTGACCTCGGCCAGCAACAACGGAACTTTGGAAACTATTCAGGAGGTAAACTCGGGTTTGCTCAAGCGGGGGATCGTCGACGTCGTCCTGAAGACTCTGGAGCACGAGCAGGCGGTTTTCTCGCTGGGTCTGTTTGCCGGTGGTCTCGGCAGCTTCGTATCCTCGGCCCAGGACGAGCCCGAGGAGGAGGAGGAAACGGCGACGGCGGGGATGGAAATCTCGCTGCTGGGAGTCGGCGTGAGGCCCTTCGTTTTTTTCTCCGGTCAGGGCGAGCTCATGGGGCACGTGTGGTCGGGAACCGCCTCGGAGAGGACTCCGGCTTACCAAGCAATCGCGAGTCTTCACAGGCACAGCCAGCTCGTCCCGCTGGCAGGCGGATTCGTCGCGGAGCTCGAGGTCGACGGCGCCATCAGTTTCGACCTCGCCGGACAAATTCAACTGAGTCTCTGGTCCAGAACCGCCCAGTCTCTCGTCGAGATGGCCGCTGGAGTCGCCGTCCGAGGAGAGTCTCGCGTCCGGACGAGCTTTGTCCAGAGCAAGGCCGAATTCGCGATCACCGTCGAGCCCAAACTCGAACTGTCGACCGACGTCGATTTCTCCGGGCCCGTCTCTCTCTGCATGAGACTCGGCCAGCCCGAGACGTACTTCAGGCACAACGTTTACAAGATCGAGAGGATACCCGGGAGCAGGCACAGACTGAGAAAGACCAAACGCTCTGGTCTCCTCTCGCCCGCAAAATCTTATCTTCTCAATCGGAAAAACAATGAAATGTGCTCAAAGGTGTTCAGCTGAGAACTGTACAGCAATAACTATTATTTTTCGGTTACTTCGTTTTCCATTGGTCTGTACGCGGATCTCGCGTGAGCGGGACCTCTCGGGAATGTCTCCCGAGAATTTTCAACTTCTAGTCCAGATGTGCTGTTAGATTAAGACGAAGAGATTTTTCTCTCCGTCGGGCTAGAAGTTTGGGACCTCGTGACAGCAACAAAGACTTTTCGATATACCATATTGCTGATAATTGATCAGCTTATATACACATATATTTTTAATTATGAATGATTGAATGATTTTGTTCCTCGTTTCGCTGGCGAATCATTCGTCATCGTGTACCAAACACACGCTCACCTTATACACGTTTTTAAAATCTAGTTTAAGAAAAAAAGCAACGAAGTCATAAAAAATATAAAAATTTTCTCGTTGTACTTTTGTACCATATTTAAAACGCGATTTTACGAAAAAATATCATTGTTCCTCGTCCAAATACGCCAGGCAGATCAGCAATCGAAGAAAAAATCTTCGAATGAAAATCTGACACTGCCTCGAAAAATTCTGCCAAAAATTACCAGGCGGACGATCGCAAATTTTCTTGTAGATACGCTTGAAATCTTATCGTTAATAAAATTCTGTTTTATAATTTGCCAATTTTTATGTAAAAATAAGAACACATAAAATGTATGTTTTAAATGGGACAACATTAAAAATCAATGGGATCTTGATTCTGGGAATAAAAAAAACATTATGCATCGATGGACGTATAAAATTAGGTTTTATCAATAGTTTTTGAGGTAAAAAATGAACTCTGATGTTTGAACGATAAAATATTTTGATGACCCTGAATACAGAATTTGTTAAGAATGAAAAAAAAACATTGTGCATCGATGGGCATATATAAAATTAGGTTTTATAAACAGTACATTTGAGGTAAAAAAAAACAATGTGAATTCTGAACGATAAAGTGTTTTGAAGACCTTTGAGTACAGAATTTGATTTATTATCGACGATTTGGGGAATGATCGCGGCTGGGTAAGGGGAGAAATCATCTGCACCCGCATTCGGCAACGACCATGTCCTCGTATCCATACTGGTAAGTGAGAGTCCCGTCGGAATCGATGTAGAGAAGGCTGGTGGCGGTGAGTTTCGTTGGGACGCAGCAAGCGCGGCCGACAGGTTTCCCGTTGGTACCGTCGGCGCCCTGGAGCGCGCTGTGAACGAGAGTCTGGACGATGGCGTGCTTGGTCGGACTGAGATGATCGCTGAAGGGATAGAAGCACTTGCCGACGCACTGATAGGCCTCGTATCCGGGTGGAGCGACGACCCATTCGTCGTAAGCGATCGATGCGAAATCGACGTAAAGAGGACGTTTCCGACACAAATTCCGTCGGCGGATTCGTCGGCCGCCCTCCTCGATCCAGGTTACCGATGGCTCCTCGCGATCCTCGTCGGGAGCCGAGCGACTCGCGCGAATTCTCGGTTTCGCGTAGCTCAGGACCAGAATCGGGCTCTCGTCGAGGCCGAATCTCTGAACTCGACCGCTGACGACGAGCCTGACGACGTCGCCGATTCTCTCGTTCACCATCGCGGTGACGTCGAACGCGCGCCAATTGTCCTCTCTCCTGGACTCCCTGACGTCGAGCAGAAAACGCTGGTCGGTCGTCCCGACTCGCATAATCGTTCCCGGAGCGCCGAGCAGCTCGGCCTTCTCCAGGTCCTCTTCCGCGGTTATCGCTGGAACCTGAAACTCCAGGATCCTTCCCCGAGACTCGATGAGGGACGAAGCGAGAGGTTTAACGGCTCTGACTATGTCCGCGCTCGGTCGGCGATTGTAAAGTTGAATCATGAACCTCGAGACGATTCCTCGGTGTCTCTTCTTCGAGGTATGACCTTCCCTGAAGGATTGCCTGGTCTTGGTAGCGTTTAAATATCGCTGGCCGACCGACGAGGCTGGCAACGAGAGATCGACCTGTATCGAGGCCTTCGCGACGACGCTCGGACTTGTAAACGTAATCGATGTTCTCCAGCACAGACAGCAGATCCCGAGAGCCCCGACGAGCAGGAGAAACCAATATTGCGTCGACGGCGCCATCCTCGAGACAGATTCGTCAAATTTTCACCACACTCGTCACTGGATGACAGAAGACTGGCCCTGCCGATGGGATTGGAGGAAGCCACGGCTCCAAATAGCCGGCGCCATTCGAGCATCCCAGAGACCACTCATCCTCCTAAAAAGAGCTTATCTTCCAAGGTATTCCTCTTGAGAGAATAAACTCTACACGAATGACCCCGGAATTCACCAACGGAGCCAACTCGAAATAAACGAGAAGAGAATAATCGTCAAAATTATGCTCAGAAAAGTAAGTAGAGCGACACACATTTGATGAGATTCGCAATAAAAAAACTAAAATTCACATCATCCATTGTATAGTTGTTAAACACCTTATTTTTGAGTCCTTCAAAATATAAAAAAAGTCGATACAGCGTCTATAATAATATACAGTTCACTACCCCAATAAGAACGATTCAATAAGAACGCTTCTCCGCTTTTTCGCTCGAGCGCTTCCCCCACTCTGACTCGAGTTCCGAGCTCGAG
>JAPYYW010002195.1:0-22106 GCA_030522545.1 Cremastinae sp. A BG-2022a | reverse complement strand
AATCTCGAAAATCACTGTGAACGTCAGAAAAACGTCATCAAAACGGGAGAAACTTTTGGATTTGACTGTCACAGACCAACCACCTTAAGGTAGTTCTATCGGTACAGTCAAATGAAAAGTTTTTTTATAGTGAAACCTTTTTAAATTTAATATACAATTGCACATCATATCAAAGAAGGTTTTTGCAAATTTTAAACAAAATTCTAAGAAAACAATTTTTTGAAACTACCTTAAGGTAGTACAGTACAGTCAAATCAAAAGTTTTTATCTCAATTTATCTCGATATCATGTGGTTTTTGCACTCAAGTTTATTAAGAAAAGTTGTTGCAAATTGTTTAAAGGACAACGTACTCAAAATTCAAGGTCATTCAAGGTAACCTATACTTGTTACGGATGTATGAAAATTAAAAAAATCACAATCTTAGGATTTTTAAAAAAAACTAAGGGAAGCTTCTTCGAAGTGCAATAAAGAGCTGTGCAAAATTTCAACAAGTTCCACTATCCAGAATTCAAGATATCAAGAGTTGCAATATTTAACACGTGCTCTTTTAGGGGAGACTGCAGAAAATAGTGACTTTTGACAATAAATATCTCGAGTTCTACGTAATGAAAGCCCTTAAAATTAACAATACAATTGGACATTGTATCAAAGAAGGTTTCTGCAAATTTTTAACAAAATCCTAAGAAAACGATTTTATGATAGAACTACCTTAAGAATAAAATAGCAAAAATTTATAGAATTCTCATATATATTTTGCAAAAGATCGCTCATTAATCCTTAAATAGTACACGATAAAAAAAAAGTTCCTTCCAAAGTACAGTATAGTTTTAAATTTATGGCAATTTCAACAACGATGGTATCTGTGAGTGTGATGCTGGTGCGCTCGCGCGTACTAGCGATTAAATTCGAGCAAAGTGCGTCAAGGAGACGAGATGAAACGAGATGAAAAAGAGACCGAAAAAAGGTCTCTGTGCGTCTCGATGCACCAGAGAATCGTAAAGTGCATCAGAGATGGAGCACGAGCGAGGAGGAGCGATGCTCGAGAATTCCTCGAATTTCGTACGCGAGAAGAATCTTTTGGCTGGTACTCTGACATTTTTGGGACGCGCGCGCGACCGGGAGAGGCCAGCGAGGAAATAAGAAGAGAATCGCGGCCAAAGTTCCACGAGTTTCGTTAACTCGAATTTTATTTTCATATCGCAATTTTATGACTTCGTGAAAAATTATGGGAAATTGCGAATAGTCGAGCTTGAAAAAAATTTTTTTACACGCTATTTTTTATTAGTCAAAGAATAATCAAAAAATAATTAACACGGAGGTAAAAAAGAGGTAGAAAGAAAAAACATACAAAGAATAAAAAATTGTGTATGTATGTTCAGAGAGAGAGAGAGATAAAGAGATAATAATACAAGGAAGAAAAGAGAGGGAGAGAGAATTCTGAACGTCCATGCGGAATAATACACACGCATCGGGGGCCGAGATACGAATGGAATGTTAATTGCCATTTTATTTTTACCCCACCACATTCTCATCCTGCTCACTTTTAGCCTATGTAACCGAGAGACTCGGAAAGAGGGGAATACGCTTATATTCGCCTGTTTACCCGCCTCGAAGCGTCGATTCGTGACGGAAAGACTTTTTTTTAATCCTTTTCGCCTCGTCTCTTTAAATACTCATCAGAACTAAATTAATTATCTTTTTTTTTCATAAAATTGAAATGAAAATCTACTTTTGTCCAGCCAAATTTGGGGACAGCCAAATTTAAAAACCGAAACAGAAATAAATGCTTCGGAATTTTTTTCACACTTCATCTTTAAAGGAAACCTGAAAAAATTCAATTATTGGTGTTTTTTAAGGTCATTTTATCTTACTTTAAATTAAAGATATTAATCCCTATCAACCAAAGTAAAAGAATAAGGTCATTTTATCTTACTTTAAATTAAAGATATTAATCCCTATCAACCAAAGTAAAAGAATTTCGTTGACATTTTGGTAATCTGTAGACTATTCTTAAAAGCAAGTGTATATAAAGAACTTTGGGAGAATCTGTTTTATGTTATTTCATAGATATTAACACACATACACTTTTATGTATCATTAGATTTATGAAGCATTATTCGCACATAAATGTCTAACAAGTATAATAAAGAGAATTTTATAGAAAATTATAAAATGTGCCAATGAGTATTGAGAAATGTTCTTGCAAATTTTTATTTAAAAAATTTTTTTTTTTCAATACTTATTTTGACAAATTTAGGATTGAATTTAGCAGAAAAATACCACAAAGCCTATCTCTGCAAAAAAAGTATTCAAAAATGTTCATTATGCACCAATTATCATATAATGATTACAATCATTTATCAGTTACTAAGAAAAATTAATTATTATGATCGAAAGTCTCAAAAATTCTTTCTTTTTAATTTAAGAAAGTGTTTAATAATTTTTTTTCCTAAATAGCATAAAATTACAGGATTCAATATAAATTCTCTTAGTCCAATCAAAGTTTTTGTTTGGTGAACCTGAAACCATTTCTCCATTTTTAAACCAGAAATGTTGAAACAAACTTTCGCAGCAGATCGTATTGGTGAACTTAGTATCACCTACACAATCGATTCACATACATCAACAATTTTTTATTTTTTGATTTTTCAGCTTACACTGAGAGAAATCACGATAGTGAATTTTATCAAAAAGTAACAACTATGCTGATTATTTTATAACTAAATATATGTTTGTTGTGAAATAAAGTATATTTACGATAGAATCCACACAGAATATAATTAGTTCCATAATAATTAGTATAGTTGTTACTTTTGTACAGTCAAATTTATCATTCTTTTCTCTCAGTGTAATTTCAAAGTTACTCAAACTTTTGTTCTTTTAAACCACTTCTGAACTATGGCGATGAACAAAACAAACAAAAATTATTTAAATCGTTCAAGCTTTTGAGTTTTAGCGACACATTAACGGACATCGATTCATTTATACAATATATGGATCTTTTAAATTTCGTATTGACAGATAACAATCTGTTTCTTCCAATTTTTTCCAAGGCAATATTTCAACAAATTTTCTAAATGCTTAATTTTGATAAATTTTAGTTTTGTCTTTATTTTTTTGGTGGCCTTTCTCTCTGGAGGCGCGCGTTTAGTTATACGAGCGCATATGAGATAGAAGAGTGTATAGCAGTAGCGCATGGACCACCCTGCGATGACTGACCAACCTCAATGCGATCGAGGACGGAGCGAAACGAAACGGGAAATTCCGCTGCGACCGTGTGCACTCTATAACGCTCTACCATCATGCTCTTCCATTCCTCTTTCTCTCTCTCTCTTTCTCTTCCTTCTATCTTCCTCTCTTTAAGGTAGTTCTATAGTTTTATCGTCTATTTAGGATTGCACTGAGAAAAAATTTTGGTTGAATCAACAAAATTTCAGTTAATTAAACCAAAATTTTGTCGAATCAACAAAATTTCACAAAAATTTTTTTCAGTGTGCTATTGAAAATTGATACAGTCGTTCTCTGATATGTTACGCATATGCGTACCTAATTTTAAGAGATTTCACCACTTTCAAATTGAGATATTTATTGTTAAAAATCCCTATTTTCAGTGCTCTCCCATAATAGCCTGTGTTAAATATTGCCATTTTCAATACTAAATATCTTGAAATATCTAGATAGTGAACCTTCTTAAAATTTAACATAGCTCTTTTTATTGTACTTCAAAGAAGTTTCTTCAAGTTTTTAAAAAAAATCCTAAAATTATGATTTTTTTAAATTTTTATACATACGTAGCAAGTACAAGTCATCCTGGATGACCTTGAATTTTGCGTATGTTGCTCTTGAAATAATTTGCAACAACTTTTCTTAATAAATTTAAGCTCAAAAACCACATGGTATCGAGATAAATTGAAATAAAAACTTTTGATTTGACTGTACCTATATAACTACCTTAAGATTCGTCTATATACTTTTTTCCTTCCTACTCGCGACTATAAACTCTTCTCGCTGTCTGCCTGATCCTCGATGTATTCTCCAAATAGTACAAGAACCAAGATGCACGTATTATACGCCCTTCTCAAAAATCTCCTAGCCCTCTTGAAAAAGTTTTAAATAACAGCATTTTTTTATTGAGGAATAAATATTCACGCTATTTAACTGTTTTACTATTTAAAGACAAATTGGATTTGTTGAGTAAGATTGACACGCAATGTTTAAATTTTTCGTATTTTTCAGTTTCGAAATATATAAAAAATTATGGTATCAAATTTAGAGAAATTATTTACTAAACGGTTTATTCAGTGTTATCAAACTCTCAATTCTAAGAATTTTGAAATTTAAAAAATTTTAAGGATATATGAGTTATATGTTTAAAATTATGAAAATTTGATAAATATTTGGAAGATTTTTACAAATTGTATAAAAATAATTTTAAGCCATATTCGAAATCGCCGAGAGTAATCAAACTCCAAAGCTACAGAGATTAGCGTTATTTATTCTCAGAAAGAAAATTTGTAAATTATTTCTGAATATGACTTCAAAATTGTGAGATTTTTTTAAATTTTTTAATTTGTAAAATTTTAACAATATACAACTTTTAAATGTGTTACCAAAAATTTACCTGTTTAATTGTATAAAGAATAAAATATTTGTAAACTATATTGACAACATATACTAAAGTAGCTGCTTAATAATTTATAGCTAAAATTTTTATTTTTTTGACAAAATATTAATGTCTACATTTTATAAATTAAATTTTAAGAATATACTTTTTGTTGGGATATTGTTACTTGACATTCTTTTGCTTATAGAAAATTGTCAAAATAGTCAAATAGTCACCAAATGTTGACCGAATTTCAAAATAGATCAAAAAGTGTGTTTAAGTATATAACTTGTTGATTGATTGAATACCTGATAAATTTATGGCAAAAATATAAAGTGCCAATTTCATTAATTCATCTTGAAAAAGTTATTTTTGTCAGGGATTGTACCTAAAGTTTCTTCTTAATCTTGTACAAACTTTCGTATTTTGTGAAAAATACTTGTACGAGATTAGAGTCTAGCAAACATTCCTATGGAGTGTGTCATAAAATATTAAAACCATCACTAAGGTATACACGTCACGCGTGATTGTCAAGTTCAGATTTTATATAAATTTCTTGTACATTTATAATAAGTCTCTTTAAAATCATATATTGAAATATGTGTAAATTGAAGGGTCGATCATCCAATAATCGAAATATTTATTATTTTTAAACATTTATAATTATTTTAAAAAATATTAAGATGATATGACTATGGCAGTAAAAGCACAAATTTTCGTCTTAGTTTTTTTCACGTACAAAGTGGTTTGCGAGTAAAAGTTGATTAAGAAAAGTTGTTGCAAATTTACGAAAGAACAATATACTCGAAATACAAGATCATCCAAGGTGACGTGTGCTTGCTACGTAATTTAAAAAAAAAATTCGAAAAAACATTTAGTTCAGATTTAAGAAAAAAACTAAACAAAACTTCCTCGATGTTGTATAAAACCGTGTGCAAAATTTTAGAAAGCTTCACCACGTAGTAGTTGAGATATTTATTATTGAAAATCGCAATATTTAACATGCGCTCTTATATGGAAGGATGCAAAAAAAATGTGATTTTTACCAATAAATATCTCGACTTCTGCATGATGAAACCTCCTAAAAATTAACCCACGTGTGCATACGGCGTTAAAAAAAGTTTATGGAAAATTTTAACAAAATGTGAAGTAAACGATACCATGGTGCAATGATCTTAAATGTATACGCGTATGTAAAAAAAAAATGAGACAAGCGACATTAATTTTTTGTATTTGAAAGATTCCCTTGTTTTCAGGAGGGTGAAAAATATCTGTTTGAATATTATTCGGAAGAAGAATATATTTCGAAAAGAGCAAAATCTCGCGAGCGACTGGAATGTCGTTGCTGTCATCTCGGGCTCGAATCTCGGCTCTCTTTCACTCTTCCCCGTTGAAAATCCCTTCTACGGCGGACAAGGCCCGTACTTTATACTCGCACCGATCTTATCCACTCCCTTTCTCACTCTCGTCCGTTTTTTTCCTCTTATTCTCCCTCTGCCCCCCCCCTTCTCCTCCTCCTCCCCCTTTGTTTTTTTCTCTCTTCACGGGATCCAGAGAGCGAAGATAGCCGCAGTTCCCCTCGCGGGCCCGTCAGCGCACAGATGATCCCCACTCCCGACTCGTTTCGGGCCCAGATTTTTTTTATTTTATTATTATCATTTTCTCTCTCTCTCTCTCGCTCTTTTTTCATCTTCCCCACCGTCGGGCTTCGCAGCTCGCGAGGTATTTTCTCCTGCTTTTCAGACCTCGCGGGCCAAGATATTTCCCCCACTCCAGACTCGTTTCGGGCCCCGGATATCTTTCTCTCTCGACGTCGGCCACTCTCGGGTTCACGTCTTGTTTTTTTTTTTAATTTTTCTTTTTTTTTTCGTCTTCTTCTTCTTCGTCTTCTTCTCTGGTCTCCTTTTTATCGTTTTTTTATTTCGTTTTTCATTTTTTTTTCTTCATTCCCATTTTTCGTCCTCGTCTCTTTCTTCGGCAATGAATGCTACGTATATTGGAGTCCGTTGGCGTAGTGGCTACCGGTATTACGCTCGTACGGTCCCGCGAGGCTATTCAGCCGTACGAAAAGTCACGAGGACGTACGAAGGCAACCGAGATTATATTGCGCGTGCAAGCGGCCCGGAGGAGGCCCGCCGCGTCCCGGCTTTTATGTGTACGCGCGCACGAGAGTCCTTCGCCCGACCTTTTCAATCATTTACGCCTTTATCACTCTCAGCCTCGATAAATATCATTTTTTTCCCTTTTTTCCATGCTCTTTCGCATTTGCTTTTTATCCGTTCTTGTTTTTTTTTTTTTAATTTTTAAGTAAATTCTTATTTTACTATACTCTTGAGCTACATATTTTGCTTTACGTCTTCTCACTGGACTCTCATTTACTATATTAGCCCAGCGAAAACAAACATTTTACGAACTTTATTTTTGTGCTATATTTTTGTAAAGTAAATTTATTACACATAACTTTTTTTAAATAACGTATAATTTTTTTGTCGAGTATTCACCCCTTTTTCTTTTTGCTAGCATTGTTAAATAATTTTTTTATTAATATTTTTACATTAAATTACTTTGCTTGCAATAAATTTTTGCGATAATTTTTACTTTGGCAGTGTATATATTTTTACGGTATTTTTTATAAGAATGTAACATTTTTTTGAATTATTTACGCCTTTCTCTCACTCAGCCTTAACAAAGAATTTTTCATGCATTATTTAAATATTTTTATATTAAATTGTTTTAGTATGTTCTCATACATCATATTTTTACTTTAATACCATATTTTTTATGATTTATTTTACAAATTTATTTAATTTTTTTCGAGCACTCATACCTTTTTCATACTCACTTTCCAACAATTTCATTTTTCCTTGATTTTTTAGAATTTTTTTTCATCAATTTATTTTAATACGTCTTGCACTAAATACTTCACTATATTTTTATACTACTACAGTATATTATTGCATTTTACATTTTTTTTATAAATAAATCTATTTATTTAACTTTATTTATATTCAATGTATTTCACTGATTTTGTAAATTTTATTTAATTTACGTGACTTCTATTTAATTTTCGTTCTCCAATTCCTCGTCTAATTATGGATGTGTTACGATTGAAAAAAAAGGGGAGAAGAAATTCTGGATCTTTCGATCGAAATGATAATCGTAAACCTCGAAAGATACAATTTCCTTCTCCCTCCTCGCGTGGTCCGCCGTTTTATTTTTTCTCTCTTTACACCCGTAAACGCTGGACGAGAATAAACGCAATTTAGTGTTTCCCCGTTAGTTTTATTTCGCATTTATTTCATGCGAGCAAAAACGAAAATGCATAAAAATACAGGCGAAAATGTACAAACGCTCGTACGTGCGTGTTATGTTGCGCGTGGATCGAAAAGGCCGTGGATATTGTACGTATATCGCGTGCAGAAATTTAATTACACGTGTCCCCTCGCGATTCCGGGATTCGAGAGAGCACCGGCCAAGAATCGAGAAAGAGAGAGAGAGAGACAGGCAGAGGTGCCTTTTAAACGCATAATGACACGAGGACGAGGACATTTACGGTGACGTGTGGAATATACTTTCAAAATGATATGCACAAACGAGTATTTTCATGCCAAAAAAAGGTATTTCATAAAAAAAGAGCGCTCCAAGATTTATGATAAACACTTTTTTTTTTATATGTTCAATGCAATATTAAAAATGCATAGAAGCCATTCAATCCAAGAGAAAAGTAATTTCGTACGGATGCTCAATTCCTTAACGCTGCCCTTTGCCAAAGCGTTATTCGTTTTTTTTTAAATCTTGATTTCACTGTCAATAACTGACAACTTTATCATATTTTTGTTTATACGCACTATATACGATTCTATGAAAAAAAAAGTTTTTTATTTTTTTATTTTCATGTTTGATTCGTCAGTTCATATTCATATTCAATTTGAAAAAATTGTGCGTACCGCTCACGACAACGAAATAAAAATTAGAATAAAAAGAAATAGAAGAAACACTAAATCGAATATTTCAAAGCAATGAAGAAATAAATAAATGAAATAATACTTGATATATTTATATATTTACACTTGAAAAAAAATGTAGCAACCGTATATATAATTTAGTCATATATTAAGATTTGTTTTAATTTGTAGTAGATATGATTTGTAGTCAAGTAATTATTTATTTTTGAGCAAAAGGATTTAGGATTTTGTTTTAAATTTGAGGAAGCTTCTTTGAAGTACAATAAAAAGAGCTATGCTAAATTTTAAGCAGGTTCACCATCTAGATTTTAAGATATTTGGCATTGAAAGTGGCAATATTTAACACAGGCTCTTATGGGAGAGCACTGAAAATAGGGATTTTTAACAATAAATGTCTCAATTTCTACGTGGCGAAACCTCTTAAAATTTGGTACGCATATGCGTAACATATCAAAGAATATCATCGCAAATTTTCAACGAAATTCTATAAAATCGATAAAACAATACAGAACTGTACCTTAAGCGTCCCAAAATTGAACACACGCATGCATATACGATCTCGAAGAAGATTTATTGTGAAAATATTTTTAACAAAATCTGACATAAACGATTTCACGACGCAACGGCCTTAAGAAAAAAAAAACTACAGTATATAAAAAGCGGGGGAGAGATGATTTGACATTTAGGGGGGGGAGGGGGGTGGTTTGTTATCGGTAAGATTTTGAAGTGAAAAAAAAGGGGAAAGGAGGGAGCGTATAGGATAAGGGAGCGAGGGAGGAGGGAAATGAGAGTGTGCTCCCGATGTAACCGGAGCTCGCAATAAATAACTAATAATTATCAAGTCGTAAAGCCTGCCGGTGAGGAGTCTCGGGGAGGCATTTATTAAAATTTATACTATAGGAATGCGAGGCCCCGGTGCATGCGTTGTGAATCCTGCGAGATCTCGAGGAAAGGAATAAGCAGGAGGAAAAGAAGAAGAAGAAGAAAAAGAAGATAAAGGAGGAGGAGGAGGAGAATAAGAGAGAGAAATAAGAGAGGGGAGTAGGGCTTTCGTGATGGCATCGTGAGCGTGACCTTGCCGGGCGTAAGGGTCGACGCACCGGATTGGTCGGCTCCTCGAATACCAGGCAGAAGCGAGTGCAAGCCAGGAGATTGTGCCTTCTCTCAGCTCGAAAAAGCCAACGTATACCAACGTCATTTCTCCTCATCTCTTTCTCTCCTTATTTCCCCCTTTTTTTTCAACATCATCACTTCCTCTCCTCCTTATTTTTCGTTATTTTTATTCTTTTTCTCTGTCACATTATCGTCCACATAAGTATATATTTTTCTTCTTCTCTCTCATTTTTCACACCCTCTGGAAATCAATTCTCAACATTATCGCTGTATACGTCTCTATTTTTTTCTCAACTTATTCTTATATACGTATATAGTCGTGTTCAAAATTTTTCATATCGTTTATTTTTTTTCATCGATCACTTTTATTATTGAATAAGCTTTTTTTACGAATAATTGAATAATGCCTCTCTCTCTCTCTGTGTGTTTTATTTTCTCTTTTTCGAGCTGTCACCTTCTTTTCTCAGTCTCCAAGCATTATTTCCGCTATACGGGCATGCACGAGTTTTGCCGAAGAATTCGAGATGCGAGCACGACCTGACTTAAAATGCATCGCACTGACGCAAATATCAGGCGTACACACTGTAAATACCACGAGTAAATACACACGGATCCGAGACCGAGGGAGGGAGAGAGACGGAAGAGAGAGAGAGAGAGAGAGAGAGAGAGAGAGGGAATTTTCTCCACAGCACGGTTAAAAGACGAGAGTATAGTAAGCAGATGTGCGTATCGCGAGTTCGATGTCCGGAGCAGAGAAAATGCGTTCCCAGCGAATCAGCGAATTTCATTCGCTCCCCCTCTTCCTCCTTTTATTTTTCCCTTATTTTTCTATTTACTTATCATTCCTGTTTTTATTCATTTTTTATTTTAAAAAATCTTTTTTTTTTATTCTACCATTTCAATAACGAATACTTGAACATATTTGTTATACAAGCAGTTGTCACATTTTTTTATTTATTGTTATTCTATATAAACGTTTAAACAATATTTTTATGTGATTCAATGGTTTTATCAAAGTCTGAGTTATGAGAATTTGAACGAGGTAGAATAATTATTTTTTTAAATACGAGATTTCGAAAAGTTGATACTATATATCGCTGAACACCAAATTTGATTGATCCAACAATATTTTTGTTCCGATATCTTCAACTATATTTCTTTGCATATTGAACTAAAAATTCTGTTGATTCAATTAAAGTTTAATTATTTTAAATAAATAAGTGTTGTAGCAACAAAATATTTTCAAAGTAAATCTGTTTTTAGCGTAAATGTGTGAATAAATGTCAAGCTGAATGGTTCATCAAGAAACTTTTTCTTATTATTCATAAATTCATAAAAATATGAGTATCTTCAAGAATCTTTAAAATACATTTATAGCGAAGTAAATAATTCTAATAGATATAGTTACTTTAATAGTTTCTATAAAAATTGTTTAATCAATAAATAATGTTTAAATTTTTAACAAAATATGCTCGAGAATGGTTAAATTTTTTATTTTAATTTTATTCAGTTTTCTCTCTCAATTTTTCGTGATTCATTTTTTATTTGGATGAAATTCATCATCCCTGCAGACTCTATTTTTATCTGACTTCAAATCACACGAAATCATACTCGTGAAATTTTTTTCTCTCAAACGTTTCTAATAATTTTTTTTTTTTACGAAACCTGTCATCTGTGGATGAAATTCTTATCTGACGTCGAATCGCACGATTTTTTTCATGAAGTTTTTTACGCGATGACAAATCGTTGTATCGTCCTCTAACTTGTGATAAGGAAATTTACTAATGCTTGGATCTGAAATTGCGATGACAAAAAATATCAATAAGAACAGATATAGAAAACTATGTGTTGATTTTACTTTGATCGAGATTTTTATCGTAAATTCTCAGACGATTACGTTTCTACTTCATTTCTTTTTTAAACTTTTCCCTAATCCTCCTTTATCGTTTTGCTATTGAAAAGCTTATCTGCCCAAATAAAATTAAAAATAGAAAAAAACTGTCGATCAGAGCATTTGGGAGGAGATCGTTTATATTGAATGGCGCAATAATTTTCAAAATAAGTATCAAGAGTTAAAAAAGAAATAATACTCGAGAAATAATCGATCAATTTGAATGTGCATTAAAATAAATTTTGATTGTTTATTTATTCGGACATTTGTAGCTTAAAAGATAAGCCTATGAATAAGATATGAATAAAAACAAAACGGTGTTACGAGATGTAAGATAGAATATTATGAAAACATGATGGAGATACGATCTGTGAATCCATAAATATAAATAATCGAAAGGATAAAAATATGTTTGAAGTGAAAAAAATGACAAGTTATGCAATTTTATTCGAACGAGAACCCTAATTAGACAGTTTAATGAAATGTAATTAAAAATGAGAGGGAGAAATTTGCAAGGTCAGAAGTAGCTGCAGAGATATCGATATGATCTGCATTGATTGATATTTATGCTCTATATAGCCGTGCTGTATATAGGCAGAAATTGAACAACGTAAACGAATATACATAGATTTCTTAATTTTTATACGAATACTAATTATGAAGTAAATAGTAATCTAAAAATGAATATTAAGTTTAATATTGTAGATTAATGTGTTATATACAATAATTTAAATAATATCAATGTAAGATTTAAATAATGCTAAATGAGAGCATGAACAAATGAAAGAACATATATAATTATCGTGCCCTGTTAGCTGTCTTAAGTAAATTTACTAAAAAAATCACTTAGAGAACTAGTTCAGAAAGTATTTTGTAATCCAGTGAGTGATTGAATTGAAAATATTCGTAGTTAATGTTATTTGCATTGAAAAATTTATATTCTTTATTTCATAATTATTTATTCTAAGAGGTCAAATTTTGTGAGTATATAATGATTTATTAATCATGAATCAAGAAGAGAACGTTAAAAAAAATTTCGATACAGAAATGATATATAGCATTGTCTAAAAAAGTTAAAGAGTTCTTCAATTACATGATGAAGCACAAATTTTAGATATTTTAATTCTAATTTATTTTTAGTTTTATTTATCAAATTTAAAGTTCATTATAAAGTATAGTGATAATTGAAGGTTTAGACAACAGAGAGTCTTCATAAAATACTATGTGTATAACCAACAAAAAACATTTATGAACTAAATTAAAGAATTTTTCAATGAAAAACTTTTCATCAAAAACACCATCAATTTCAACGATAGTAGTTTAATTAATCAATATACAATATTGAAAATACAATTTTCATTGATTACAGTTAAATTTATTTTATTGGATCTACGCCTTAAACACTGAAATACTAAAATACGAATAAAACTTGATTTGTGACTAAAAATTGAGAGTATGGAGTAAAAAGTATAGTAAAAGTACCGCAAAAATTTGTCAACGAGAGAGAGAGAGAGAGATAGAGGAAAAAAGGGGGAAGAAAGAGAGAAAATATAACTCGACTCGTTATTTCTGCGTACTATCTATATCCAGCACTTGGACGATTTAGTTGGCAAAGCTCTCATCATTTTTTCTCTCGTTACCCCCTTTTTTTTGCCTCTTTTCTCTCTCATTGGATATCGTTCTCTCTCGCTCCTTCTTTTGGCCGTCTCTCGAGATATCGGTAGGTTGACCGCGCGCTCGCGCTCGCGCGCGCGATAATAGCATCGCATTCCATTCATATCAGCATCGGCTCGCCTCAGCCACCACTCGCGACTCTCCTCTTCCTTCCTTCTCCCCTTCTCCGTCCACCCTCCCTCCCACCCCCTTATTTTATTTTCTTCCCTACCCATCAGCGATCCTCCCGCCGACCTCGTACGCAACGTGTGCTGGATATCCTCGTGTCTCTCTGCCGATGCGCCGACTATTACGACGCTTAACCTCTCTTTTCTCCTCTCAGCAGACTATATATATCAGAGCGCTCGAAATATCATCTCTTTATTTTATTCCTCGTGTCAACCGTATCAAACATTTTTTTCGCCTGGAACGTCTTTCGGGAGGGGTGCGACCATGCAAAAAGCAACCAAACGGAAGTATATACGTCTTTTCGTTTTAGGGAAAGACGTGTATGTATTGGGATGGTCCAACAAAATTATTAACTTTATTTTTTCGTTGACACGCATTTAATATCTTCGGAATGATAAAAAGAAGTTGCCATACCACATTTCAGCCCTTTAACAAATTTTTAGAGGTGGCGATTTCCAATTTTTTATTTCCCTTTTAAGGGGTTTCGGTACCGTTGGCGAAAATAAATGAAGTTTTACATGTTAAAAGTACAGGGAATCGAACTTTATTGAGAACACGATGAAAATTTGAAAGAATGTTCTTTGCCACTAAACAAATTTATATATAAATTCAGAAAAAACAATCGTCTCCATTGTTTTCGAGTAATCTAGTGTTGAAGTTACATTCTTATACACGGAAAGTATAGCTATATTATCTAAAAAGTGAACCATTTCATGGTTCAATTGTTCAGAAAATAATTAGACGAAAATTCGAAAAAAATTCGTGTTTACGCATTTTATATGAAAGAATATCCTCTCCAAATTTGAACGAATTTTTATTACTTCGTTATGTGTATCGAAACCCCTTAAATAACATTAGGATTTTTTTTCGTTCAGAATTTTGTAGCTCGATAACGAAGTTACTTACATATACTTACATATACTTACTTACATATATGCCCTTGGGTATTTTTGTAGAAAATTGACGCTCTACCAAGAAAGATCTCTTATAATTTTTCGATAAATTGACTCCGTCAAAAGTTATTCAAAATTAAAGTTGAAATTGTGTAAAAATTCATCTCTACAGATATAAATAATCTGTATAATCCCCGTAATATATTATAGGTTTAATTTGTAAAATAATATATATAAAAATTTTTTTTTTACTAAAAAAAGGAATATTATCACGTCCAATACCATAATTTTTAAAAATAGACCAATATTGAGGTGTGTTATTTTTTAATACACTAAATGAGTGCAAAATTACTAGTACATTTTTTTCACTGTATTAATTAGTTCAAATTAGTTCAGAGCTATCCCAATTTTCAAACAAATCCCACGCTTGTATTTTTCAAGCAAATGAACTGAAATTCGAGTATGCTATGCAGTGTACGCTATACGAAGGCATGGCACTCTTGGAATTTCAAAAAACAAAAATAATTTTTGTTAGTTTGGTTTTTTTCTGAATCTTTTTCATTAAAATTTTTCACGTTTCGAAACAACAAATTTAGTTGGTTGTTATTACTTTTTAATTTTAACTCTAATTGCTCTCTTACAACGATCTTGAATATTTTTAACATTTTTCTTTTCAATTATTTTTGTATCTAATTAACTTCATACGTTCTCACCATTTGTTGTTCCACAGAATGTATTTTTTTCCTTCATCAAAATTTCGAAATTTTTAGAATTTTTTAGTATTTTGTTCACTCGTCCCCAGTGTTATCATCCTTCGCTTTGCATTCTTTCTTATATCTTCTCACTACCATTACAAATGACGTGTATCATTTTCAGATAGTAGCCATCAGAAAAGAAATAAAAGAGACTCAACTTCCAAACATCAGCTTTTTTTCATATCGAGCCAGTAGCCTAGAATGTTTCCTTTTTTGACATCTCTTTATCTAACATGAGACCCAAGAACTTTTCGATAAAATATCGCGTCGAGGGAACGAGAACTCTCATTTTTAATTCGAGGCGATTAGCTGATAATTTCGCTAATATTATCGTTCCTAATCGTCGGACAGAATATACGAAGAAGAAAACAAAGAGAGAAAAAAAGAAAATAATCGTAAAACAATCGGATCGAAGACAATGATGTTGGAGTAACTTTGCACCGGATCGAAATTTTTCTTTTTTTTTTTAATTAAACATCTGTACAATTATACATCTCAATAATCGAGTTACCAATTGCTAAAAAAAATCAAACGTCCATTCATGCATTTTTCAAACACAGCACACTCTCTTTTATATTAATTGTTTGAGTGTCCAATTTATAAAATAAAGTAATGAAGAATGGAGGCTATAAATTATTTGTTTCTGTAAAATTATTTGTAAAATTAATTATTTGAGTGTCCAATTTAAAAAAACGTAAAGCAACGAACAATGGGGACTATAAAATATTTGTTTTTGTAAAATTATTTATAAAATTATTTATTGGAGTATCCAACTTTAAAAAGTAAAGCAAATAACAATAGAGACTATAAATTATTGTCTTCTGTGAAATAATTGGAGTATCAAATTTGAAAAATAAAGCAACGAACAATGGAAACCATAAATTATTTTTTTTCTGTAAAATATATAAGAGTGTGAGAAAAGGGAAATTCTTGATACTCGTCGTTTATCTTTTCTGGCTCATTTATTCTTCAATTATTTATTTATTTATTTATCTATTTATCTATCGTTATTAACGAGGGAATAAAGTGTGATGAGAGCCCACATATTTCCCAGGCGTGTGTGCGTGGACGCGTAGCCTCCCCCTCGGCATACAATTGACCTCTTTCATTTCCATTAAGCCGCGTCGCCCTTTATTGCTCACTTCCTTGCCCAAGCTCGTTACATATCTCGACGCAAACTCCTTTCTCGTTCCATCCTTCGCAGGAAAACCAACACACGTCTTTCTTATCGCTTTCCCATTCTTCCCTGCATATTTCACCTCAATTATTTGCAACCAATTTAGGAGGGGAAAAAAATAAACATTTTTTTTAAATCACTTTTGACACTCTGGGGGATCTCTCTTGAATTTTAAATTAATTTTTTTTTATTCTTTTACTATTATTGGTATTGTCGAGGCAAAAATAATATATCATTTTATTTTCACATTCGAGATTCGATTAATTGGAAGAATTAATTTATTTAAAATATAATAAAATATTTGAAAAATATAAAAAAAAGGATTTATAAAAAATATATTTCTCTTTTCAAAAACTTTCATATTTAGGTTTTATGATTTTCCACAATAATATTCGCTTGAACATCCTGAGCTACTTTGACATCATCTTTTACAAGGAAAAACCTATAGTGATTCGAAGCAGATTTTTTATCAACTATATAAACCCATAAATTATTAATTCAGTATTTTTGCAAAAACTTTTATTACGAACTTTCAAATAATTCAAAATCAGTGTCTCCGCTTTAACGACTACTCTTATTGTAATATCAAAACTCTTTTGTAACAATTCTTGGCCCATGTAAACGGGGCATTGACCCGACTGTCAACGTCATAAATTATTTTCTGGCAACTCTTGAAACATCAACTGATTTTTCAAATTGTATCAGAGTCTATTCTATTTATCTAAATAAATAAAAATTTAATGCTGTACATTAGTAAGTGTTTTACTTAACGAGAATAGCTGAACCAATTTCGTTAATTTTTTTTTATATTCATAATAAATCGAGTAAGGTTTTTAGGAAAAGAAGAATTGGTAAATTTAGGAAAAACTGAAAGAACTCTCTTCTGTAGGGTTTTCGTATGAATTCAATATCATGACTGATTACACGAAAAATTTTAATTCTCTTTTATTTTGATTTGTTACGATCCTGGAAAAGTAATTCGTGACAATTATAAAGAGCAGTCGAAAAATTCGGATCAACTCCAAAAATCATAATTTTTGAATGCACTTTTGTTCGTAACTGACGATTGGAACGATATTATTGACTAATTTTTTTATTTATTTTGTTCGTTATGCTCTTGGAAAGAAAATAACTCTTAATTGAAAATAATTTTTAATTGAAAAAAAAAATCAGGAAGATCTGGAAAAAAAATTGGGACAGGACAACGTTCTGTCAAGGCAGCGTACACCAGTAATGAATAAATAAGATCTTATTTACCACGATATTGACAATTCGTCAATGTGGTCAATCTTGAAAAATGAAAAAAAAATTATATTTTAATTTTAATTAATAAATAATGAGGATCCGTGCGTTTTCCGTGATCGTCGATGAGGATCAGGCATTCGCGCATGGATGCATAACAAAAAACAATACTTTTTGTTTTTTTTTGAGCAAACATGTGTGTAAGAGTATGTGGAAAAAGTCAGCAAACGCCCGAAGTGTCCTTCTCACCTATCTCGCGTTTCACACACGTCCGAGGCTACTCACCGAGCCTTATACGTGCCCGATGATCGAATTCTTCGTTCCTCCGCTTTTGAACAACATTTCAACGAGCCTCCTCTCTCCTCGAATCCCCCCTGGATCTCCTCATGCCACTCTGCCCACATTTTTTCTCCCACTTTCATGCAAGGATAGAAAATAAGAGGCAGCGACTCTGTCATTTTTTTAGTTATTTGTCATTCATTGGATAACATTTTTTTTTCATTGTGCAATCCCACTACGATTTATTTTTTTCGGTAGGATACATACATCATTTTTCAGCAATACAAGACTTTTTCGTTATAAATATTTCATGCATGGAATAATTTTGAAAAATATTTTACTTGGCTGTTACACAAGTTATGATCATTTTTTTTTATGTAATTGAGAAAATAAAAATTTGTAACAAGTTTTTTGAAAAATATTCCATCAAGATTGATTCAAATAGTATATTTACGAACATTGAAACAGAGATCGTATTATTGTTTGTTGCTTTATACCAAAGAGAAACAAAAAAACATAGTTTCTCGTTTACATATAGTAAAGTTTTAAGTAAAAATTTTCTTCTTACGTTACACAGTTAACATAGAAATTAACGTTGAGTAAAAAAAATTATATAAAAATAATTCCAACTCATTGCGAGCTCTTAATACGAAATACATATAAAAACAAACAAGAGAAAAAAAAACAAAAAGTTTATTCTCGTTTACATACAGTAGATTTTGATGTAAAATTTTTCTTCTTGCGTTAACATAGAAATTAACGTTGTGTAAAAAAATTATATAAAAATAATTCACACTCACTGCGATGAGCTATTATAAACATGCTGGTACAAAATATAAATATACACGTTATTATCCTGTTCCCTCGGCGGAGTCAAGATCCCGACTGGAAATTTATTCATTCAATCTTCGTATTTATTTACTCATTTTTTTAGCGTTCATTTAAAATCTTAATTTGATATTCTATGTGCGTGCGCGTTAATATGCGCTCGCCTCGTGGTTCGCACGACTCCTCGCGCGCGAGTATACTCGCGCTCGCGATTCCGAGCGAGAGCACTGCCGCCCGGGTACAACGCGGATATTTTCTCGTTTCTCAGGGACATCCGCCCTTGCACGTGAGCCTTTTCGCCTCCGGCGGACACGATTCGCTAGCCAGCGAAAAACCCCGTGCAAAAAGCAAGCCTCTGCTTCCTCGATCATTTCGAAATTTATATTTTTAGCATCGCTGAAAATAAATATTTGTTGAAAAATTAAAAAAAAAAAACTTGAATCGTTTCGTCGAATCAAATATATAATTTCGACAATACAAAACTGTTTTGTTGTTACTTCTATAACTTCACTGAAAAACAAATATTTTTCTGGAAATATAAAATTTTTTTCTCATTCGCTCAAATTATTTAGATCGATGCGTCCTAATTGATGTTATTATGTGAATTTAATAAAGATATTTAATGAATCTTGTTATAAATATTTAATTACATTTATAATTTAATGAATTAAATTTAATTAAAATAAATTCATCTTAATTTAATGTAATTAATTTAATTAGGTCAATAAAATAAATTTAAATTAATTCAACTCATTTGCTGTTGAATCAATTTAATTGTTAATTTTCGATTTAAAGGTTTGTATAGTAACAAACTTTTATACAAAGTTCAAGTTGTAATTTGTTAATTTATACTTGAATATTCCGGTAAGACACTCTGTTACACAGGAGATTATCTAATTAGATAATTGAACAATTACCTATTAATTAATTTAGTTTTTGCTCAATTCTTTCTCAGAGAAATCAAATTTTATATATTGGTTTATTTAATGTGTCAGTTTTGTTGATTCAAACCAATTACATGTTGAATTAACTATTTCTTAAGAAAAAAAACACATTTATTCAGTCAAACCAAATTTTTTTTCTCAACATTGATTTATTCCATGATTTATTGTTTCAACCAAATTTTTACGTATAGATTTAATTGCACTTTATTTAGCGTATTCAAAAAAATACGCCATAACAAATCGTTATTTTCTCCGCATTGTCAATGAAATTCAAATAAACATTTAATCTCTATTCCACAATGTAAAAAATAACTAAAAATAAACGCTTTTCTTTCAATTTATAAAGTTTTTTGTTCACACGCAAAAAAACTTTTCTTTACAATTTCGAATAATAATAAAAATAAAAATACAAAATATAATGAAGCCAGAGCTTTTTGCCTCAATTTTTCGCATTTTTTTACCTTGCTCAATGTTTTTTTTTAAACTCTCTCTCTCTCTCTCTTTTTCTCTTAACTCGCTCAGGGTTCGTATACGTGTGTTTACGCGTACTTATTAATGTGCGTCTACGAGCGGCACCGCATTCCTAGCTTCATTCCGAAATCGCGAACGGCAAGGAGGCATAAGAGAGCCTGCGGATATCAAAATATGCCGGGGGAACTCGCTCGCTTCTTTCTCTCTCTCTCTACTCGCTGCGCGACGTTTATGATAATTGCGAAGCGGCGCCAACAGCTCCGCTCGCTTCCACCTCACTTTTTCTCCATCGCTGCGCCGCCTTTTTTCCATTTTTCTTTTTTTTTTACATTTTTATTATCGTTACCGATCCCAGAGAATCGAACGAGAAATAAATTTCACAAATTGTTCTCTCACCAATAAGTTTCCATCAGCGAGATATTTTTTTTTTTTAATATCGGCAATCGATTAGTTTGATTTAAGGAATATCATGCAAGGATCTCTACATTTAGTTGTTTTTTTTTCATTAAATTCAATTTTACAATTATAGTTTCTCACTTTTAATAAAATTCTTATTAAATTTTATTCGTTTAAATATACTTTAATATTTTATCATCCACGAACAGCCCTTGAGTTTATTTTACTATAGTTTTTTTATTTTAAATAAATGTTATATGTTTTTTTTCACAAATTGTAATAATTATAGTAAATGATTGTAATTAATTTATTTAGGGTTGAATTTTTAATATTATTATTGCATACTTTGTTAATTTTATTTATCATTTCGATCAATATCGAGATTATTATCGGTTTCTTTTTTATTTCGTTTACTCTATATACAGTTTATACGACGAAAACGAGTTTTCTGGCTCAACTTTTGCCGACTTTTGCTCACCGTGGCGTCTCCTGGCGGGATTGTCGCAAACCCCGTCACGCAGCGAAACTCTCTGAGCAACATAACTTTTCAACCCGTTGTGCCAACTTCTGTTCTAATTATTTATCAACCTTTATTTATTAATTTTTATGTTGTACATTTTTATCATTTTTTTCATAAATTTCAGTTGTTATACTATAGTAGAAAAAATTTGGATACTTTTTCATTGGCATCTTAATTTGTTTACTAATTTACTAATTAACTAATTTCTATTTTATAAACTGGAATCCAGGGTCAACAAGCCTATTTTTTTTCTTCCAATAAAAATAGCTCAATATTTTGCTTGTTTTATAATAGTCGACATTCTATAATGCAAAATACAAAATATATAGGGTTCAAATAAGTTAATTGAGTTCTGATTCGATCCTTTTTTTCATTGTTTTTAAATTTTTGTTCCTTTTCTTCTATTTATTTTTTATTTGTTATGAATACTACTCAAATCCTTTCCAAACTGTATTTTACATGATACAGCTGGCAACCCATTGTAAATTAATAAATTCATGTCGAAAATATAGACAACAAATTTCACGAATTATAACAATAAAAAAAACCGATTTCGATCTAGTATACGAAAAAGAGTTTTTTACGACATGTTAATATCTAGATATTCACACAGTGAAACTTCATTAAATTTATCCCACACTTGAGTATGATGCAAAATAGTCTTTTCCAAAATATAGAAAAAAGGATTTCAATTTATTCACAATATGTACTCCATTTCCTCAACTTTCTTTTCATTCGTGGAATAAAACGAATTTTAATTTTTGTATCGATATACAGAAAAGAACTTAATTTTTTATTTCGCATATGGGATGAAAATATAAAAAAAGAAAAATATTTGTTGAAATATGTTAAAAATGAATTTAGAATAGGAAAAAGAGGAAAATGAGAATGGAGGAGGTAAGAAGTCGAGGGAGATATAGAATTCCGCAAAACCATTGATGTGCAGTGAAATGAATAATCGTCGGGTGAAAAAAAATAGAGAGAAGAAAAAGAGGGGGAGAGAGAGAGATAAAGAAAGTCGCGTGTTCAGGATCGGGCTAGCAATTTCGGCTAGAATCTCTTCGCGCTTCGGACACGTGCGTCGTCCAGAAATTCTTTTTCTCTTTTTTATATACCTACGTACAAATGTGTATTCGTGAGGATACGCTCGTGTATATATATATATATATATATATATATATATATA
>JAPYYW010002194.1:0-22122 GCA_030522545.1 Cremastinae sp. A BG-2022a | reverse complement strand
TTGACGTACCAAATGTATCCTCAAAGTTAAAAAAAAATCGAAGGGGGTCGAGGTGTAACCGAGGCTATATTTGGTGGAATCGCTCATATATAAAAATGATTAAAATTTTGAAGAAAGATTAGAAATTTAAGAGGAATAGATGCTTATAGAGAAAATAATGAATTAAATAGAAACAACCAAAATATTTTATTTTATATTAAATATTTATATTTTTAAGTAGATACTTTTTCCTGGTATTTATTACTCGCGTATGAATTTTTAGATTATTATTTGTTTTTCATATAATAAAACTGCTCAGAGATTATCTAAAAATAATTAAGATTCTGAACGAACATTAGAGTTATGCCAGGAAAATATTTCCGTAGAATGCAATTAATAAAATGAAAATAACAAAAATATCGTACTTCATTTAATTGATTTACACATTTAAGTATGCCATTGTTTTTACACCGTATGAATCAAATATTTTTATAAAACTTAATGGATATGGACAAAATTGTATTTTCAATATATGAGACAGAAATAGGTGTCAAGAGAAAACAATTAATGAATAAAATCGAAATAACAAAAATATATTATTTTACTTAGTATAGATTTATATATTGAATTACACCATTTTTTTCGTACTGCATAAAGTAAAAAAATATTTATAAAATTGATTGGGTGGAAAAAATAGCATTTCTGACATCTCTGTGTGTATTTTCTTCTGATTCGCGTGTGCGAATCGCGCGAACAAGAAACGGAAAAGATACTCGCCGAGGGTCTCGACGCCAACGAGACTGCAGGGGGTCCGGCGTAGCCTGACATGTTTATCACTCGCCTTTTCATAGCGCACACACTCTTGCCTCCTTCCCTCCGCGTACGTAAATTTTTTTCGACCGTTGGCACGAATTGTGCATAAAAACCGACCAATGCGCTTTCGCGAAAAATTGCATCATCGCGTCGCGCCCCGATGAAATCGTCACTTATTTCGCATCGAAAAAACAATTTATCCTCCAACGAGAAAAAAAATTAATGATTAATTTATTAATCTGTCGTTTTGTCTCATAACGTGTCCAGAAGGAAAAAAAAGAACTATCACGTCGATCAGATCGTGACTAAATGGTGTTGCTTTTTTCCATGGGAATTTCACGACTCTTAGCACCGAGGAAATCATAAAAAAAAGAGTATCGCAGGAAGTATCAAGCGGGGTGTTTGTATCCTCGAATCAAAAGTGATTAATAGACGAAAAAATGAGTAGGCGAGGTTATTCGCTTTAGTTCTCCCTCCCCGGGTGCGTATCTACGACGAGATCAGGAAGAGGCGAGTCTCTCGTATTTATAATCGTTAAAAAATGGTTATACCGATAATTAATGACTCGATGAATTATGTAGAACGAAAAACGAGTGTTTAACAGAGCGTGTACACGCTTTTTGAATCCGGAAGACGGACGGATATATCCTTTGAAAAATATACGTCTCGCGAGAACGAAGAAAAGAAGAAGAAGAAGAAAAATCGGGAATAATACAAGAAAGAAACATAATAAAAGGAAAGGAAAAGAAGAAAAAAATGTGTTGCAACAGTTGCGAGAAAAGTCAAAATATAGTATACACCCTGCGAGCCGTTATGTACGAACGAATAAGCGAGTATTATGTAAGGCATTAAGATCTCAAGATTAACACTCGGGTGTAACAAATATTACATTTTATTATTCCATTTTTCTGACTTTGTGCTTATCGGCGATCGTCTTCCCTCCGCCCGGCGCTCGTTCTCGCTCGCTTGACAGAACTGTACACGCGGAAGAGTAATATGCTCTTTTTTTTTGACGACGATGACCAACAGGTCGAATAAGAGGCGCCCCGGCGGCAACTCGCGCCGCCGTGTGTATTTACCGCGCGCGAATATATTGTACGGATTTAACTTTTATCCTCTCCTTCCCCCGTCAGACTCTCTCGTCTCGCGTCCGTCCGAATATAATATTATATCTTATTTTTTGAGAGGACTCTGTTTATACGCGCGTGTGTTTCGCGTCCCAGGATCAGCCATCAGAGATAGAAAGAGAGAGAGAGAGTCTACGGCGTTATCCTCCGAGAGGTCCAGCTGGGCTCCATCAGAGGCTGGATTAATAATAATTGTACGGATATCCACGAGGTATGAGGAAGAGGATTGAGCGAGGGAGGAGAATAAATGAAAGCCGAGATGAGGGAGCGAGAGAGTCTCGAGTCGTGTGAAAAAGAAAAAAAGATTCACGGAGTCATTCACACACATCCTCTTCTAGAATTTCTCTCTCGCTCGAGAGGTAATAGTCGAGTCTCGTGTGTCGGAAGAGACAGGAGTGAGAAGAGAGGGCACGAATATATATTCGAGATTTTACATTCGCCTCGCTCGTAAAAGAGCGCGGAGAAATCATACCGGTGTCGTTACCATTTTTTCTCGTCTCTTATTTTTCTTCGTTTCTCTCTCTCTCTCTCTCTCTCTCTCTCTCTCTCTCTCTCTCTCTCTCTTTCACTCTTTTTCTCTCTTATGCATTGTATATGTGTATATACTCTCGTCTTTCCTCGCTCGCCGCCTCGGGAGATCGAGAGATGAGAGCTCGCTGCGATGACACACGGACGCGCATCTCTGCGCGCGCGGCACACACCGAGGGTCAAGGCCGTTCGTGACTTTATACCGTATATAAAAATCAACGAAGAGCCCCCACAATTTACGATTCGCCTTGAAATCGTAAAACTCGAGGATCCTCTCCTCTCTTTATTTTTATTCACGCGAGCGTAGATGAGATCTGCTTCGGATTGTTTATTTCCCTAGATCGAATCTCTCCAATGAATTCCTCGCTTATTTTTCCTTTTTCTTCAAATTTCGTCAAATCTCTCAAGATTTTTGCACCCAGGTGCCCGCGACGTTTTTCTTGCTTCTTAAATTCGATATACTTGTCGCTGATGCGTGGATGATCCTCAGATCGAATCGCAAAGATGGATTTCTCTTGTTTCCTCTCCTTGTCGACACGGAGCTTCGACTCGAAACTTCAGGAATTTTTACGAGTCTTTATTTTTACTTTACATTTTCTGGATTTTTTTCCTTCATGAAAAAAATATCATAAAATTATTTGGAAGCTCTGTTACTGCAAATAAGACAATTTTAATTTATGTAATATATTTTTTAAATCGATATACACTTTATAGTACAATATTTTTTTGTTATTGTCGCGGTGGAAAAAATTATACGAGACGACAGCTTTTTTCTCATTTTTCTTCTTTGAATTCAAGATTGCATAAAAATAAATTTGTACACTTTAAGCTTCAAATAAAAAATTTCTTTATATTAAAAATAAAAATCAATACATAGGTGGCAATTTTCTTCGTGGTGGTGAGTTTCCTTTGTTTTTATTTTTGTCAAAATTTAAAGAATCTTACGAGACGCGAGTTTAACTGCATGGTTTTGTTTTTTAGTTAAAATAAAATAAAATAATTTTAAGATTCTTGTTCCAGATGAGAAAATTTCTGAAAATATTAAAATTGTTTTATCTTGTGGAACTTTATCGGAAATTTTTGACTAACAAAATACATTTTGTTTCCTCGATCAAAAAATTCGTGATATTATTAGGTGTATGACTCAATTTTTACAGATTTTTTCTTCGAGCTTAATATTATATTTAGAATATAAATATTTTTGCGGTATTTTGTGAGTTTGAAAGGATCGGACGCAAGGTTTCAGAACACCGAACGACAAGTCTATGTGCATGAGTTACATAACCTCTCAGAATAGCAGAGTTTACGATGGCAACTGATAAACAGCACATTCGGCACTACATTCTATACGAATTCCAACAAGGAAAAAATGCTTCTAAAGCACGAGAATGAATTTGTAGTGTTCTTGGTGTAGACGTTGTGTCTTATATGAAACGTGTAATTATATTGGTACAAAAACGTTTTAGAAATAATAATTTCGATTTAAGTGACCAACCGCGCCGTGGATCACCTCGAAAGTGGATGAAGACTCAACGCAGACGCAACAAGAGCTTGCAGCTCAGCTAGGAGTCACCCAAACAGCTATTTCCAAGCGTTTGCACCAAATGGGAAAAATTGAAAAAATTTGAAGGTGAGTCCGACACATATTGACCGAACACAACTTAGGTTAGCGTATGAACACGTGCCTTTCACTGCTTGCCCGGCAACTTCTTGTGGAAAATTGTGACGGGTGACGAAAAGTATATTTTTTACGAGAATTACAAACGTAAAAAGTCGTGGGTAGATCCCGGGCAACCCAGTACATCGACTCCGAAACAAGACATTCACTTAAAGAATGTACACAGGTTCTCCTGTGTATCTGGTGGGATATGAGGGGTGTACTTTATTTCGAACTCTTGGAAACTGGTCAGACGGTGACTGCGGAAGGCTACAGCCGACAATTGAACAAACTGAGCGAGGAACTTGATCAGTAAAGGCCATTTATTGGGCAAGGCAGCAGACAAGTTTCACGTTGCTCGCGCGACTCAGAAGACTGTCTTGGATTTGGAATGGGAAGTTCTCCCGCATGCAGCATATTCACCGGACCTGGCCTCATCCGACTATCATTTGTTCTGGTCAATGCAGAACGCCTTAGTGGAAGAAAAATTTTTAACGCTGGACGATGTGCGTGCATTCGTCGATGACTTTATCGTCTCGAAGCCTGCAAGTTTCTTTCGCAACGACATTTGCGTGTTACTTGAGAGATGGCGCAAGGTCGTAGACAACGATGGACAATATTTCCAAGATTTCATTCGTTGTTATCTATTTTTTTGTATAAAATAAATTTTCTGAAAAATCTGTAAAATTTAAGTCATACACCTAATATTGTCAAAAATCCTTGCTCCAGATTTGAAAAAAAAACTTTTCGCACTTGCACAAAATCAATGCACTTGTGACAAATTTGGCGAGAGGGTGTTTACGAGTGGATGACGAAAGAAAGCCGAAAGGCAAGGCGACGAGAGTAAATCGTGTTTATTCGCTTCATTGTCTCGATTACGAGTCTTGAGTGGGCCCCGCTGGAGGGGCCCAGGTTCTCCGCCCACGGCGTCAGACGGGACGAGATTTCCTTTCTCCCGCCTAAGAAAATATTGACTCGATTTTGGAGTTCCGCTGACAGGTCCCCGCGCCAAATGTCATTCCCGGGAGAACAATATGAGAGAAAGGAAAAGAGGGCGGATCGAGCTTTCCGCTTCTCAGACCGATAATCGCGCAACGATTATTTCCATCAAGGAGGAGTTAATTCTTCTTCTTGTTTTTACAAGATCGATCCTATCAAGAGATAGAGCATGCACGCACCCCAAAGGCGCAAGAATTACCAAAAGATTCTTTCCATTTTCTTTTGTACATTCGAAAAATGGGCGAACGATCTAAAAAATTGTTTTCACCCTCCTTTATATTCGCTACTTCTCCAAATCGGCACGTTTTTTCACTGGTTTTAATTTTGTAAAAAAATGCTTTAATAAAACTTCATTCTAATCGAAGCTCTTTTTTGCCAATTTTTTATATCTTTTATCAAAAATTTTAACTCTTTTCCAACTATTTTTCTAAAATTCATACTCATTTTAAGGATGTGTATGGGACAAAGACAATCCCAGCAAAAAGTAAATTCTTGACGTTAAATATATAAATACCAGTCTCTAGCTTTTGCTAAAAAATTGCCAATTTTTCGAGTCTCAGTTTGACTATCAATTCGCAACTTGAGTATATTTTAACAATAATTTAAACGTTTTTTTATTTTTTTAACGATTAAAATTTAAAAAAATGTTAGTAAAACATTTTGGAATGACTGATGTTTATACAAAATGAACACTACTACGAAAATATTAAAAATAATTGAACAGAATCTCATATTCTCAAATTTATATTTAGTGCAAATTTGCGAATTCTCCATAAGAAGCAATGTTAAATCTCAACAACTTTGCAGTTCGATAACTCTTAAACCATTCAGTAAAACGGTTTCATATTTAGCACAAATTTTATTTATAAGTTTGAGAACAAAATACCAAAAATTTATCAAATCCTTATATTTTTAAAAATATTGCTTGTACATGCATTTTTTACCTAAATGCAAATTAAAATTTATTTATTTTTAATTAATTTTTTTACCACTTTATGAAAAAACTATATTTAAAAACTATTTTTATAATTTCGTACAAATTTTGTTATTTTAAGAGAATTTAAATTTATTGTTTCAAACCAATGTTTATGACACTATTATTTGATGGTATTGTGAAAAATTGAATAAAAACAAACTTCTATTTCTTTAAACACTTGTATTTCTTTACACTTTTATTGCTTAAAATTTTTTTTTTATAAATTTTTTTGGGCAATTTTATCGAAAATAATGTAAAAAAAGAAGTAAAAAAAGGGAGTATGAAAAAGGTGCAATCGGAGTTGAGAAAACGTCACGGGGACGCAGCTGTTCGGTGGCGCGATGTGTGCGTCCCGTAATTTATAGCGTCAGGGGTGAACATTAAGATACCGGGAGGCTCGAGTCGCTTCTGCGGGCGAAGTGACCACGAGCGACGTTCGACAAAGCCTTGGAGCCGGAAGGGCGTATCCAAGACGCTCCGAGACGTGAAAACCTTCGTGACTGCTTCCTTGCGACTTTCGAGAACGGGAAGCCGCATTCTTTATGTCCCCTGTGTGCTTATCGCTCTTATCGCCGTCGCTGCCAACTCGCGATCATTCGCCAGAAATGACGCCACCCTTTTCTCTTATTTACAAGATTTCACTCTCGCTACTCGTATTCACAAAAAAATCTCCTATCCTCCCGCTTGGAAGAAACTAAAAAAGGAAAAACGAGGAACGGAGTAAAAAATCGTTCGACGACCTTCCAGAGATTTTCTGATTCTCAGAAAAACAGGCGCGATAAATTTACCAGGGCGTGATAACGTCGACGTTCTTGACTAATACGATCTGATAACGTGACAAATTTTTCGAGAAAGACTGTAGCAAGACTGAGGCTCTTTGGGATTTTATTTGAAAAGATTTTTTGAGAAATGTTTTGTTATTGCTGGCTTTTGTGGAAAGATTTTTGAGGATTTTTTTAATGGCGTGGTGCGAAGGGACGAAGGGTTAGGACTCGTTGAAAATCAACGTTGGGAGACGACGGATTGGTCGAGCTTTGCTGGCGAGTTTGTTGCAGACTCAGCGGGACGTCGCGAAACGTAGCATGATTTGAGGTTTGCTCGCTGTTAAAGCTTTCTGGCGTACTCGCAATTCTCAAATCTCGCGAGCCTCCCCGATGGCGTCTGATTGATATACGGACTGTTAAGTGTTTGCGATTTCGACCTCCAGTCTTGTACCTATATACGATGCTCCCAGCCATAAATAACCCTCGAGAGTACCTCGAATTTACACCGCAATATGTAAACTCGGCTGCACACGTCACTTTCCGAACCCTCCAAATCTCTATTTTTTTCGTCCCTGAAAAACGTTCGAGCACCAAAGATTTTTTATCGCTGGTTCAAGTTCAACAGATCTATAAATTAATCTCCAATTTTTTGATCGCTTGGCGTTTTTTTGACACTCCTTGTGAAACAAAAAAGAATTCTTGACAAATAGGATATGAACGTTACACACTTTTTTGTTATATTTAAAATTTATTTTCGTCTTTATTTTTTGAATTCACTTTCTTGTATTATTTGGTTGAAACAAATAGGGGTTTATCGATTGAATCGTCGAGACGCGGCGTCTATCCTGATCTATAGGCACAGGAGTGAAAATTTTGCCAGTACCCCGCGATTTATTAATGATTCCGTCGAGAGGATTCCAACCGCAGAAGCTTCGCGAGAGGGAAGATTTCTGAGATCGAATCTCTCGCGCATATCTCGATCCTGAATTGCGCGCTCACGAAGATAATATATAATATAAATGCGACGACACAAGAGACGAGGCCGAATGTGTCTCTTCTCGCCACAAATGGATCGGTATTATTATTCTATCAACATCTTGCTGAGTAATGATCTCTTCTGTTTTTTTTCTCCCTCGGAGTTTCTCTCGCTTAGCTACGATCATTTGTCAGATGGAAAAAAAATTGATTTTTGTCTCCTGAATAATTTTTTTTCAAAGCCAATCTTAAATTGATCAAGACTCTAATTCGAAAGCTATTCAATTAATCTACCACGTTGAATAAAATTGAAACTTTTTTGATACGTACATGAGAAATATAGATCATTTTGAAGAGTTGAACATTTTTTATTGGGTATCAAAAATCGATATAACGACATATCAATTCTTGACTTTTCATCAGGGATATAAAGAGATAAGTACAGATATATTTATGGGTAAAAGTTTTACAGAATATAATTAGTATAATTAGTAAAGGTAACATTAAAAAAAATTCAAAACGATACTAAAAAATAATAAATGGGTATATAATTTTTCTTTAAAAGTGAGAGAAGATGAGATTTATTTTAAAAAATAAATATTAAATTTTTATCCTTTGTACACATATTTATTTTCAAAATCAATCGTATATAAATTTCGATCAAGACTATAATTCGACGTTAATTCAATTAATCAAAAAAAGTTTTTAAACTTTTAATTCTATTGTTTGAAAAATAAAAAGTAGATCACTTTGGAGCTTTAGAAAATTTTTATCAGGTAATAGAATCAATATCGAGACCTTTTTCATCAGGCAGATAAAAGATACGAAATAAAGATCCATTTATAATTGTAAGTCAAACGATTCGTTCAGAAGCTCTGGGACTCGACAATAATCCAATGGGAGTGTATCAAGATCCCGAATCTCTCGGAGGCTCGGAGCTATACCCAAATAAATGACTTAACAAATAGGCAAACTCGAGTCCTTTGAAATTTTAACTCCAACGTGTGCATAAAAATACAAAGTATATATGCATGTGTCAGCTCTTCTCAAATTTATTCTCTGTCGTCGCATTCTGACATTTCACTTTCCTCTCGAACGAAAATTCTACGATGACATTGCAGATGACTCTTTTTCTTACTGTTTGGGTTCCGGTGGTTTTACTCTTTCTGTTTTAACCTTCGCTATCTGATCGAATAACAGTTTCACGATTGAGTTAAATTATGTATATATATTTCTATTTTTCTGGTACATCATATTTTTATTTCGATACTGAACAAATTTTTATCGACGAGAAAAATTTTATTTGTTTTTAGCACAAAAGTTCAAGACTTTTTTCCCTGTGTATAAATTCATCGTTGATCGGAGCTGTCATTTTAAATTTTGTGGTCATTGACAATTTTTGGCAGCGAAGAACAAGCTATTACGGCATAACGGTGAAAAATAAGCTCCCTAATCGCCGGCAATCCAAAATAAAGCAAGCATTTGTCAACAGGAGCGAATGTGTCCGGTGTGGGGAAAGAGAGGAGAAAAACTCTGGTTCGTTCGTTTCGAAATCTGGTGAATTATATGACGTTTCATCCTTTCGGCGCAGTGACAATATCCAGCCAATTTGTCCTCCTTTGCTTATTTATTCGTTTTCCATTGTGGGTGGTTCGTTTTGTCGCCATTTACCGATCAACCGTGAAAAATTCCTTTTGACAAATTTCACACGATTCTCGTGCGCACACCCCTCTGCAGCTCGAGCCTTTTTTCCTTCTCTTTTGTCCCGTGACCACTGGTCAGAAATCTCTTGCCCGACGAGGTGTCAACGATTCTTTTCCGAAAGGACAACTTGAGAATTCACCTCTCACTTTTCCAATACAAACGTTCATAGATCACAAAATAAAAAAAATCTCGTAGCTTTTTTTTAAATAATTTTTTTTTCTTTTTTAACTTTATGATTTCATAAATGTGGAGAAGAAAAATTTATTTTTCCTTGAATAAAAAGTCTGTGTTACTGAAAGAGACTCTGATCGAGTTTTTAAAGCGAATCGACCAAATGGCTGTATTTAAAGGTGTTAAAAATGTGATCTTTTCTTGGCTAGATTTTACGAGAGTGCTATAGAAAGACTAAGTCGTACAGAAACGTTTTCCTTTCTAGTGAGTGTGTACGTGTGCGAGTATTATATTAAGTACAACGAGTGAGAAAAGGTGTCTCATCTCGTTATTAGGAAGTAACGAGGCCCGTGCTGCCATTCGCAAGAGAGTTTTTCACGAAAAAGCGTGCGCCGAGCGAGCGCCGAGTGCACGGTAGAGGCGCTTTGCTTAATTTGTGTGAAATCACCCTTGGCTCAGCGTGTCGTCACGCTCTTTTGTCACGACTCGAGCTTTCAAAACTCGCTTCGTCTTCTTCTCTCTCCTTCCGAATTTTCTCTCCTCTCGGGGTTTCCTTCATATAGGGGGAGTTCTCCTCTCCGTAGCCACGTACTTCCGCAACAAAAAATAAAATCCAGGTGTCGTTTTTCTCTTTCTCTTCGTCTTCCTCACTCTTTCGCCATTTGCAAAATTTTTCTCTACGAAATCACTTTGATAACTTAACAAAATTTGCTTGGGAAATTATATTTTCACGCTGAAAACGGCGGGGATAAAAATCGAAAAAGAATCATTTTCGACGCTCGCGTTCCCGCTAACACCATAAAAATCCGACGAGGCTAATTTGACGTTTTATCAATCATGCGTCGCGGTTACAACGCGAGTTCGCCGCGGACGTAAAAAGCTTGTGGCTGTTTAGCCCCGGGGACTCTGCCATGTCCCCGAGAATATAACGAAGTGATGGATGAACTCGCGTGCCGCGTGGGCGACGTTACGCGACACGCGCGCGCCTCCCCTTTTCCCCTAATGGGGGGCTGGACCTTCATTGTTTATCGAATTTTTATGGAGGTTTAATGTCGCGAAAGTGGAAGTCTTTTGTCATCACTTATTTTCCCAAAATATCTTCATTATTTCGACACTTCGTATATTAAAAAAAAAATTCACTAAATTTTTAAACACTCGAATAGTTACTCCAAAAAAGCGTGATAAAAAATAATTTTTAATAAATTCTGCATGTACTCTCCATGAAGGCTTTGAATGTTTTTTTTGCCGAATTATCGGAGTATCTTCTCTTCGTCGAGATTATCCGCGAGCTTGGAAAAAATAATGACGAAAAAAGTGCATCGTTAGAGGGAGAAAATAACGAAAAAATTGGGGCGAGAGCAGGCAGAATATAAAATCCTATTTTCTCACAATAAAAAAGGCACGTGGATGCTCTTGGGTTTACTGTATTGGGCGTCTACTACTGGTAAGGGCCGAGGCATTTTTTTTCTTTTTTAGTGAGATCGTATCCTCCCTGGACCCGTCGGATCGTTTCTCGTCAGGGCCAAGTATCGCTTTACATGCCGGATTAAGCCGTCAGTAAAGAGCGTACGTATATCACCGCGAGAGAAAGCGAGAGAGCGAGAATAAGCGGAGAGAAACGAACGGCGCCTCTTTTTATTTCCCGAGCTCCACCCTTTGTAAGCTTAGCCATATTCTAATTGATACGAGTCCAACCATATTCTCTCTATCATCCATCAAATCAAATCTGAAACAAATTTGATCAAAATAATCTCTTGTTCAACATATTCTTTCAATTAAAGCGTTCCTTTTTAATTAATATATCTTACCATTTATTCTAGTGGTAAAAAATAGTGTTTAAAAAATAAAAATATTAAATTCACTTAATTAAGAAATCTTTTCTTTTTCGTAATAAGAACAATTTTTTTCTTTTTTTCTATTTTAACAAAAGTCTTCCATGGAACATTTAGTTTCCTCAATAATCTGAACTTTAAAAGATAAAAAAATATTTTTTGGAGATAATTCAAAGGAGGTCATCAAATAATCCAGACCGTTACGACTCGTACGTACGAGTTGCATACTTACGTTAAATTTAATTAAATCAAGTTTTAAGGAAAACACTTTTACATTAGCAACTGATTATTGAAATGAACTATGCATATAAAGTACATTTGATAGTAGAATATTAAGTTTTTGTTATTTATATCCAGTATAATTATGAATTTTTCATAAGAAAGTAATAATATATAAATTCTGACGAATGAAAATCCGATGATTTTTTAACCATTTTCAAAGTCGAGACAAAATTTTTTCATATAATTTCAACAACTCATAATAAGTTGAACTACTTATTACTATTTTATAAATCATTCCAATTTATGCTTAATTTAAATATTTATTTATGATAGTATGTAAAGTTATATACATGTTTGTAGGAATCTTATTAAATAATTTTCTAGTAAACTTTACAAAAACAAGTAAATAGATCGAGAGACATGGTAGTGTCTCGACTCCAAGTAATGAAAGAAAGCGAATGAAGTTCATTCGATCTGAAGCGAGAGACTGACGTGTCTATTATGTGTAAGATTGAATTAATTAAAAAATTTTCGATGTTCTATCGAAAATAGCTCGACAATGCATTATTTAATCGCAAATCTAACAGTGCCCATCCCCCCAAAACCAATTTGTTTTTCTTTAGAATGGCGTTGAATTTATTACGACTCGTAGCCTCCCTATATGTATACGCATTAATAATTTTATACGTTCAAACTTGACGATTTTTTTAGCATTTCTCAATAATTCGTCTTTTGTCAATGCGACCGTACGAGAGAGAGAAATACATAGCACAAGAGAGTGAGAGAGACAGAGATGAAAAATATATTGCGACGTTCCTCATTGTGCGACCCATAGGTCGCCAATTTGTCCACTATTTATTTTGGACATTGCGAGAGAGTACGACGATCTCGTGATTATTTTCGAAAGAAAATCGTCATAAAAAAATAATGGGAGATATCGCGAGTGAAAAAGTGACTATGAGTGAAAGTAAAACGAAGTTTAATAAATAATATTTATCTGATTATGACGAGTTCGATTAGCGAATCGTCATGAGTAAATTTGTCTCGTTATAAAAAATGTGAGAAAATAAGTGGGTGTGCGGTACTACAAAAAAAAGAAAGAAGTGAAAATTTAATAATAAAAAGAAAAAAAATATAAAAATAGCATCTTTCAATTGAGTGAGTGTAATTACGAGGTTCGTCTCGTCAATACAAACAAAAATGTGTTGCGTTATATTTTAGATTGTTTTCTTTCACGCTTTACTGATTCGCGTATGAGCCGGCAGTTGGCGTTGTTTTTCTCGCGAGCGCTGACGCTTCCTCCTGTTTCGCGCTTTTGGCCGGTAGTTGGCGTAGCTCGGCCGCGCTCTCGGAAGCGGGACGCGCGTTTAAAATATTGAAAAGGGCGTCAGCCGAGCGAAATAGGAGCAGCTCCTTCCTCCACCGTTGCATGGGTGAGGTAAAATGGCTCAGTACTCCTTTTGTGTGATTGCGTGTGGAGACGTGCGCTTTCCTACAAAATGGGATAAAATAAAAGTTTTTTCTCGAAATTTTTATTTTTTGGTGTTGGCTCGGACCATCCGTTAGCGTGTGGAGCGTGCGCTTTCCGATGGCCTGAGTGAAATACCAAGACATCTCTTTTCGAAAATTTTGTTATTTTTAAAAAAGAGTATAATAAGCTCGGCTAAGACCGAGTAATAAGAGATGTCTCATCAAAATTAAATTCTTTTGATTAAAGTTCATTTTTCTTTTGAAACTTTTGAATATTAAAATCTTTATCATTTACAATAAATTACAAATTAAATACTTTTTTCTTTGAGAGCCTCACCCATGCAACAAAATTACTAACAACCAAACAACTATAATCCTATACTAACAAGGGTGCTAACGCGGTTTAGTGTGGAGACGTGCTATTCCCTGGGAGCACCCAAACCCAACAAAAATTATATTCCTCCGAAGCAAAGCCTTTGCGCTGCACTTTACCCTATAAGCTATAACCTACCCTTTCCGTGGGAATCCATTGACTTTTTACTGTCGGTGCAAGTCCCACTCCCTAATAAAGAATTATGCCACCGCTGCACGGCAAAATTATATTGTATTATTCCGCCACCTCTACACGGCGATTAAGTAACTAAAATTTGATTTGACAATATTAGCGAGCGATTCAAAAATGAAAGTTCGTATAATAAAAAAATCAATGATAGACAAATTCGGAGCGAATTCTATCAAAGAATAAAAATTGTTTTTTCATTATTAATTTTGTATCAAATAAGAGCAAATAAAGCTCAGATGTATAAAAATGTATATCTAAAAATGTGCATTACGAGCGATTCTCGTGCAAAATAATTATTTTTTCATTATATCGCATCAGAGCTACGAGCTCAACAATAAAAACTTGTAAAATAAATAAAATCCGAGGAATAGGTAGGATAATTCCGAACTAATGTCGGGTCAACAAGTTTCTCGTTTCTCGGTTTAGAAACAGATACCACGTTGTGTATGAATTATTTCGTGTCCGGCTTTCGCTGGCTCTATTATTATTTTTTCTTTATCATTTTATTGTTTTTGAAATTATTTAAGATTCCACTCAGGGAGCGCGAATCCACGTTTAACGTCGTCCTGTTCATTTTTTCCATTTTTACTAGAGAAAAAATAAAATATTTAACATATGAGTCTGTTACTATAACTAACTAAATGGGTAAGAGGGTGACTAAAAATGTCTTGTAGCTAGCGTCAACCTTAGGGAACAAGGCGCACTCTGTTGAATTAGCCTTACCCTTCTACAAGGACCTCTGGGAGGGCGGAAATTATTTAATCCTGATGATCCTGATCAGAATAATGAGACAGACTTATCAAATTATTCTGTTGTCACCGGGTCTTGATAAGTGTGCAAAGTTTAAATCAAATCTGTCCGTTTAAAGTGGGTCAAAATCGAGCTCAAAGGAGTCGGTTACAAACATACATACAGGTGAAGTCAATAAAAGCGTGTTAGAAAGTAAGACAGATAGACTATCCTTCGACTGTCTAACTCCGTTCTGAGCATCTTTTATGCGCATGCGGGGAAATGTACGAAATTCAAATATAATGAATAAAAGGAAATATATTTCTTAAAGCAATAATAATTCCAACGAAGCCAGTTTTGCGTTTTGAATACATAGATCAATGGCGATCCTTTATCATTATATAAATTAATAATGTAATTTTCAAATCTAATAGCATGCTCTTTTATTTTTAAATAAGTTTCGTCAGTTAATGGGTCATCAAACGCACCCTTAGAAAATTGGTTTTTGCAATTCAACATGTCAATGATATTGTTACAATTTAAACAAAATAATGCAGTTTCCGAACTGTTCTTGAAATCTTTTCGAATCTCCTCATTTTCATTAACTTCTAGGAATTGGAAAGCTTTTGAAACACTTTCACTGAGTGTTTGTATTGCTAATTTAACATTTATTTTATTATTCTGATAATAAACGTGTTTTTTAGTTAACTTAGCCACTGTTAATCCTTCTTTACATTGAAGGAGATACAATTTTTCTATGTATGACCATAAAGTAGATTTTCCATCAGCTGTTTTTATTATCTTGTGATCTCCCAATGTATTTCGAATTAATTTTATCATATAACAAAAGTCATAAAATATATAACATGTCTCTGAAGTTACTGGATTTGTGAAATAAGGTTTCAAATTAAGACCACATAATTCAAATTAGCACCCAAAACATGACACATACTTATATTTGAGACTGCACCATCAAATGTTATCGAATATACTTTGCAATTAGCTTTGTGCAACAATTCGAATGCCAACGTTAAGATATTTGCACGCTCTTCACCTCTCAATGAACTAACTAAGAAATTGGAATTTTCCAGTTTTCATTCATTGAAACTGTTACTAAAACTAATGCATTTTTGGCTGTAATTGGATTATCGTTATCAGAGTATGTAAATCAGAATCTTTCAGGGTTCCAAAACTTATGCCTCCATGGAATTCTTTTTTATCATAGATTATTTCTTCTTTTATTGACATATCATCCAGAACTAAAGTAACTACACCGTACTTTTCTTTACATCGTAATTCAATAGCTTTGAACGATTCATCAGTAAACCCAGGTGCGCCATCCACCACTTTATACCAGGACTTTATAGTTGATATAGATAGTAATTCTTTATTAAATTTTTCTCGAATGTATTTGTAAGCTGTGGGTGAATAAAAATGTAAGGATAATGCGAAAGAATGAACTTATGGTGTGTATCTTCTTCCATCTTTAATTTTCATACCTTTAATGCTCGTCAAATCTTCCAGTAACATACTCTATATATATAGAAAAAGAAGTTACAAAGAGCATTAACGAAGAAGAAATTTGAAATTTTTTCAACTCATAATCCTGTCATTTGAAATACAAAACGTTATATACAATTATTAATAAATGGAATATAAAATATCAATATAAATATCTCTAATGAAACTCGTCAATACAAATTTTTACAAATACAAATATAAAATTTTTTTATATATTATAAAGACCCTACCATGAAACATCAATGTTGATATTCTTATATACCATATTATTAAATTAATTCGTCATTAATTATACATTAAAAATACATATAATTTTATGTTTATAGAATTTAATTAGAATATACTATACCATCAGAGCATCACAACTCTCATTAGTTAACATACGGTTTTCTTAAAGATGATTCATTAAATCTTGCAATGATTGAACTCGTTTCAAAATATTGTTCGTTTGTTTCTGTAGTTGTATTATTTTTTGAGATTTTTTATCAGTTGCTTTTATTAGCTGAGTGGTTCTTTTGGCTCTTTTGGGTGTCGCAAAATCCAATAATGATATTTCACCAACGTAACGAGCCTCAAAAAATTTACGTTTTCGACATTGACTTAGAGAATTATTTTGATCTATAACTTTAAAAAATAAAAATGATGAAACCCGCATTATTCATTAAATGTTCATGTTTTTTCAATTTAAATTAATTTTTCATAAAAAATTAAAATTCATAAAAAGATCACAATATATTCATGTAACACGGATTTCAGATATTGTATAAAATAATGTGATGTTCAGGTTTCGTGAATATTCCATAAATTCATATATTGTTTATAAAATGAGAACGTTAACATGAATTCATGGATAGTTCGTAAAATGTGGCCTTTTTTTTAGAAAAAAATGAAACATAACAAAGAATTATTTCATTTTGGCTTTATTATACATTTGAAGAATTACAACACAAAATCAAAATGAAAAAAAACATTCCATTTAATTTTACTACAACGTATTCAGTCAAATTCAAGTACATTAACTGGTTCAATTATATTATGCGAATGGTCATTTTTTCCGATTGGATATAGAAGCATAATTTTTTCAGAGTACAAATTTTTATGGCTATAAATTTTGAATTTATTTGATGATATTCATGAATCAACTTAATTTCGTTTTTCCTTATTATATGTCGTTTCACATTAAAATTACGAATCATAGCGTAGAATCGAGAATTTTCATTACAATTAGCACAGTAATTATTACATCGCCATCGACAAAGTTAAACAAACGTATGAATAAAAGTCCGAAATAATTTTCATGCCGAACGGTATATTCGACTGCGTATGAGATTTTTTTTACTCGTTGATAGTTTTGCGAGGTATATTCTATTCCGTTTTGATATAATCTATGCAGGGATGGGTAGAACTCGATACTTTTCTGAAAAATGAACATTTTTCAGTAGATAATCTTTATTGCCTCATTGATGAAATTAGCATCACCCTTTTATTTCTCAGAAAAGTACCGAGCTCTGCCCATCCCTGAATCTATGAAATACACATTGCTTAGGTCCGAGTACAATTCGAGATTCTGAAAAAACATTCGAAATTTCTGGAGATAACACGTTTACTCGGATGCGCTTGCCGAAAATAAATGAGTTCTCTGAAATCATAATTTGTTTTCGACGACAGAAATTATTTTTTTCTAACTTTTCGCAAAAAAAGTCAAGTTATTTTCAGGTCTCAAAACTTTCGACTTCATATCTGCTACGTTGCAAAAAATTGAGATAATATCACCCAATTGCAGTTGTATAAAACGTGTGCCATGTAATAATCGTTTTAAAATCCCATTCAAATTTTCATACTGAAAGCACAACGTCATTTGTAGTGGACTAAATTTTCGAACAATTTCCGGAAGATGCAATAAATGATGCAAGTTACACGTCATGTGTCTGAGACCATATAAATTTTGAAATTTCGAATAATATTTATTCAAAGCTTTATATGCAATTTTGATCATTCTATCCGAAACACTGCGTTGGCTTAATAACGATATACTCAATACTAACAGTTATTTATGATGAGTAAAATACACACGATACATGCTCGTTTTTTAAATTATCGGTGAATAATATAATAACCAACTTTTTAACTCCGATGCTTTCCAATACTTCCAATCGTTTATCATTCACGGAATTCGTGATACAAAGATGGAGGTTTAATTTTGAACAATTTTTGATCGACCTCTTGAATAAAGCCATAAAGTGAAAAATTACACGTTCGGAAAGTAGCATAAAACCATAAGCGCAACAATTGTTTTGTTATTTCTAAATAAACACAGTGCATGCTATCAATAGACGTACTTTCAATAAATTTATGTGCAACTGAAAAAAAAAATTGTAGGTGCTTTCACACCTTCGACCGATATTCCTGAAAAAAGTGCTTGGCGTCCTTGCTGTATTGTTTCGCAAGTGTTTCGGAGTCTCATAGTTTTTTTGTAAAGAAACATTTGAGTATTCATAATTCTATTACTTTGAATTTTACATCTGGGACAGCCGTAAATTGCATTGTGACCTTTTACGTTTAAAAAACAAGCGAGTAGATCGCACGTATCGCAAGTTATGAGACCTCGTACTGTAGTTTTTGCTTGATTATTAGCAATTTTGACAAAAATACCTCTGAATATTTTGTCAAGCTCTTCCCGAAATGAGTCTAAAAATAAATTTGCATTGGGTTTTTTCGTTCCGAACCAGAACCCTGCGTATATAACATTTTCTTTTTTTGTTCGTAACGCGAATGGCAATTCGTTGGTAGTTAAATAAAAGGGCCAGATACTAAATTTTGAGGATCGATACAGCGATATCCCGTCAGTATTCCATGTAAAAGATATATTATCTTTATTCGATAAGAATCCGTTGTTTTCACTAAGTGATGTATAGATTTCGCCGTCCCATATATCTTCGTAATTATTTGGCCTTTTTTATGACGTATAAATCGTGTATTTAATTTTTCATGAAACCCGGGATGCTTAAACAAAGTTAATAATTGATTATTAATCGGGATTTGGACAAAATGACTAATGATATTGGGTTTTCTACAATTCTCGCATTAACTGTCCGATTTTCTTAAATTCGTGAAACATTCAGAACAATAATAATGTCGCTTGATCAGGTAATTAAGATGATTGAAAATCTTTCGAAAACGGTAAATAGATTTTACGCAATTATTTGTCTGTAAGCAGTGAAAATGCGTATAAGTTTAAGAATATCGCTTATACAGCGTCCACTTAATGTATACATTTTTGCATAATTTTGGAGCATCAATTACAAACAGAGACCATAATAAACTATTTAAATGAATAATTTAAGACACATATATTCTGTTTCATAGTTCTTTATCATTAGACCCTACCATTTTTAAAATCTGCTAGAAAAAAAGAAGAAAAGAAAAGTGCGACGCGTCTCAAATCTCTTGGCTAATTAATAGCCTGGAATCGTAGAGCCCTCTTGCCGTCTCTTTTTTTTTATCAGCGCTTTTTCTTGGTACGCTAATAGTCGGAGATGCTGGATTTGCGAGCGCAATGCCGAGATCCGAGCCAACCGACACCGTGTAAGAGGAGAGGAAGGGAGATTTTTGTGTGCTCGCAAAGAGGGCACGTGCGAGCCACGTGTCGGTAAGAGGATATCCGTCCGACCGGGCGAGGCTTGCCTTTGAGCTTTCTGCAGTCACGAGCGACGTTTCTCTCCAGCACTCGCTTTTTCCTCTCTCTCTTTCTTTTTCCCGCTATGAAGGACTCGTATAGAAAATTTCCTCTCTCGCTCTCCATTTGACAGAAAATTCTCTAAAATATGTTCTATTATATCAAAAAATGAGTGAAATAATCCTCAAAATATATTTCACCCTGAGCTCAGGTGCGCACATGTTTTGACCTCCCCTTGACCTCTAAAGTACCTCCCTTATTTTGTAATCTTCGTTTTTCGATCATATATTTCCATTCCATTTTTTATTGCAAACAGAATGGACTGAGAGCGCATAGCGTGAAATAACAAAAAAAGTCCCAACGATGTTTTTAATCAGCGCGTTAAAAATCCGTGATCGGGAATATGACAGGGTTTTACCCTGTGTGCGTGAGGGAGGAGAGAAAAGTTGGCTGATACATCCTGATCCATTAGGCGCCGGATAGGATCATAGGTTCTATCCAATATTTTATCTAATCTGAATAGCCTTTTTTTAACTCTGCGGTGAAGCGAGAGTAATAGCACGGAGTGAGATGAAAAAAGGGGTAAAAAGGTTGGGAAAAATGGCCGATATGCGTGGACGGAGAAAACTTATAATCAGAGAATGTTGGAGTCAAGCGGCGATGGAATTGCTCTCGGCTGCATAATAACGTCCTTTCTCGAAGGACGAGAAACTCGAGGGAAAAAAAACCCTTTCCGTAATGTCATCTCTCTCTCCCTCCCTCCCCCCGCCCCCCATCCCGTCTTTCTCACCCGTTTATTTTTTATTTTTCGAAATGCGCGAGAAATCCGCGATATGCAACGATTCGCGTATACACATATATGCGCGTTTCTTCGAGGCACATTTTCCCGGTTTTATACGAGCGAGAATGTGCATAGTAATCGCGAATATTACAAGATCTCCGCCAAAGGAGAGATCTCGGGAGATTCTGACACGAATGCGGGAACGGGCGAGTGTGCGGGCATAAACGCGCACCGGTGTGACCGAGAGGAATCGGCAGAAATGTAGCCTCGTGCGGAGCCGGATCGTCAATGGAAAAATGGCCGAGAAAGAGAATCTCTTCCATTCCGCCGCGCTGTGAGCCTCATCGTCCGACCAATCGAGGTTAAATCCTCCTCTGCGCGCATTTTTTAACGCCTCGATCTCCGCGATGAGCAGAGCGCGCACCACACTCTTTTCTCTTACTCCGAGGAATATACACAGTCTTTAATTTCGTTATTTTACGAGCCATCCGAGCTACGAGGATGAAACAGCATCAGCGGGGATCATCCTTTCTCGATGAGAGAAGAAAAGCCTTCGACTCATCCCTTCCTTCTCTCCCGTCGTCCTGTAACCCCTCTCCGCGTACGTGTGTACCCCCTCGGCTTATCACTGATTCCAATCAACGAAAATAATATTCATGCCGAATCTCACAGCTCTTTCGAGTTCGAGAAATTTGAAGGATGCTTGTTTTCTCTTGGCAGAATTCGCATCGACTGTCATATACTTTCTCCTCACCATTTTTTCTAAATGAAACTCTCTTTTTTTTAATTCAGGTTAAAAAAATTTGAAAAATTCGTATTTTATGTTCATGAAAACTTGTTTGTCAATTAACAATTTTTCACCTGATTTGGACATCACAGGGGTAATTTTTTTATTAACATTCGAGAAATTTAAACGATATTTTTGTTCTTCCAAAGTTTTTACTAAATAAAACTCTATTTTTTAAATTCGGATTTAAAAAATTCTTGTAAGATTTATGGTGTTTTTCATTAAATCTATATATATTTGTATATGATTAATTTTTTTGTCTAGTTTGCAAAAAGTGAAAAGAATAATTAATTTGCAAATTTCTATAGGGGAGGGTGGGGCACAACGGCCCCCCTCAAAAATTTTCCGTTAAATCATGATATCTCTGATGTTTTAACAATATTTTGGGGTAATGTGCGATATCTGGGGCATAATGGACCACCTGAAAAAAAATTTGTAACAAGAAAATTATTTTTTTCCAAACTGCGATATATTTAAAGAATTCATTTATTAAGGCCATTTAGGCCATTTTAGGAAGAGGGGCTGTCGTGCCCCAAAAAAAAATTTTTTTTAGTTTCGGCGAAATAGTCCAATCACAAAGTTTCGGCTCTTTTTTTCTCGCATACACAGCGGTTTATGAGTCAAAGTTCATTAAGAAAAGTTGTTACAAATTGTCTCGAGAATAACACACTCGCAATACAAGGTCGTCCAAGGTCAAATGTACTAGTTATATGATTACCAAAATGTCGAAAAAAATTTTCGACAGATTTAAAAAAAAAACTAAACATACATTCTTTAATGTTGTGTAAAGCTTCATGCCAAATTTTATAAGGTTTCACCGTGCCGAAGTTGAGATATTTGTTGTTAAAA
>JAPYYW010002193.1:0-22126 GCA_030522545.1 Cremastinae sp. A BG-2022a | reverse complement strand
GTTAAAGCATAGGCGAGCCGTGCTCGCGTCGTCTGCAGGCAATGCTTAAGGTATAGGAGGCTCGCGAACCGCTCGCAAGTGTATCAGCACCTTAAGACTCCCGCGAGCCGTGCCATTTCGTTTTTTTTTTCCCATCCCCCCATGGCCCCCCGGTCGCGCGATCGCCGACGCGAATGCTCGTTGCCCGCGCTGAATACCAGAATCCTCCTCGTCTCTCTCCCGGGAAGCTTTTCTCATCGGGGGTCTTAACCTCATCCCTTCCTCCCGTTTTTCGTCTCGGGAAGAAGCTGGAGCGGGAATGTGCGACGAATACGGTAAAACCCGCGCGTGGATCCGCGCGAATTCATGCCGAACACGAATGGGCGACGGTCTCTCCCTGTCTCTCTAGCCCGGCCCGGCAGCGCGCTCCCTTTCGGCGAATCCTCGAGTATGCCGGTCACGTGACCCGAGCGCCACTGTGTACCTCGTTACTTCGCTCTCGCCACGCCGATCGCCAACTCGCATTTTTTGCCTTCTTTATATATACCAAAAAAAGGGGAAAATGTAAAAAAGGACATCTCAATAGTATTCGAATTCGAATTCAAAGTAGTTTTTTTATATCGAGAGAAAAAGGTATTTTCTATTTAAAACATGTGTGATTTGAGTCGAATGAATTTCTGAAGAATGCCGCAAAAATATTGGACTTTTTTGCAACTTGTCATAAAATATTGGAATATATGTTTAATTGATAAGAACAATAAATTATTTTGCGAGATAGAATGTCAAGAAAATTAGGAGGAAACAAATATAATAGTTAATGATTATCTAATATTAAAAAAGACTTGAGGCCTCTAATCGATTCATCGGAATAGTGCGCATTAACTTTTGGCTAATCTGTACTCATTCAAAAAAAAAAATTCAACGTACGCTGCTTTGGAAATAATGACCTTGATGTTTGCATCATTCATGTCTTGCAAAATTTTTCAGGAAATACCCATTATAAAGTCGACTTCGTCGAGGACACGAAAGGATATCGCCACTTGAAATTTTGAGATTTTCCTATTTTTGATTCTCGAAAAATCCAGGCTGGAGGTCCTTCAACACGCTAAATTTTCTCAGCTCGTGTGAAAAAAAACTTGCAACACAATTTTCTATTATTTATATCAAATATGTATATACCTAAATAATTCGGGGATCGTAAACTTTGAAAAAAAGGCAAAGTTCGTCGAGCGTAACGAGGAAAAAAAATTTTCAAATTTTCGTTAATTGCTCGGTCATTAAGGTTTCCATGGTGATCGGTCGAGGTCGAGTGAAAAACCGATTAAGGTTTTAATTGTTTGGATCATCAACTGAATTTGGAATCAGTAGGCCGGTATAAAGTGTCGGAATAAGACGTGTCGGGTTTCGCCAGGTAGTTCGTTACCGAAAAACATATCGTGGAAACAATTCGACAAGTTCAATTGAGTGTCATTTCTAGTAATTATCAATCATACGAAAAGTGAATAGTTCAGTGTTTTACATTTATAATATCGTTTTAAAATACTTTTTAAAAAAATGTCGGTGCGGATATATCTTCTAAATTAAAAAAGAGATGAAACCTCTAATCAATTAATCGAGATAGTATGAAGTATGGGCCTATAGAAGAACAGCAATAAAATAGTATATGAATTCGAATATGTCAATAAAAACAGCCGCGTTGTCGCTCGTATAATAAAAAAACGGCGATATGTGAATTTCTATTGAATTTCCTGTGTTGCTTGTCTCAAAGGAAATAAAATATGAAATTCAATAAAAATCTGTCATCATTTAGATTATTTTCCAAGTTTCTGCATAAGTTTTGGGCATTTTTTCGTTTATTTTTAATATTCTATTATCATATTGGAAAATGAATAAAATATTGTGAGTGCGAGAACCATTACCTCGGGCACATATTGAGTCTTCTTTTGTTTCCCGATGAAGGATTCGGCTGGCTGGCTGGCGGGTTTCTCGCGTAAATACGCGATCGGGCCCAACGGCAGCGCAGAAGTATTCGAAGCCAGGCGGTTTTTTCGCGTTTCGAGCGCCAACGACAAAGATCCCCGCGCGCGGCGAACGCGGGACGGAGAGGAAAAGAGTCTCGTGACCGTGTGCAACTACTATACGGGGCGGCGGAGGGAAACCGGTTCCGATCGGACGGATTCGCGGTTGCCTGCCGCTGCTGCTTTTCTCAGCTCGCGGCTACAGTCACGTTTTCGAACGGCCCTGAACAGAAATCACGAATACCAGCAACATTTTCCTACCGACCTCCGATCCTCGAATACGAAATAATTCAACGTTATTCTTCCTAACGTTTCCATATTCAAAAATAACCAATTCTCAAAATGAACAATCAGAGAGGTTACAAGCAACTAATTTTCAATGAGTTGTAGAATTAATGAAACTGTGTGTAGCAAAAAATTACTTTTGTACAGCTTTTACGAATTATATTTTAATAAGAAATTTTATTTTTATATATATACAATTCAATACATATATGTATTATTATGATAAGGTTGGACGAACCTGTTCAGACTCTGAACTTTATAGAGTGTAAGTAATGGAAAATTTTTAATGGAAAATAAAATCTACTGCAAATTTACTAGAAAACAACATACTGTATGTTTTTTTGTGGATTTTTCAACTGAGAATTCATTTCATTCCATCAGAAAAATACATTTCTCTTTAAATCGAAATTTTCGACAAACATTCTCAAGAACATTATTCATTTAAAAACTAATCTTTATATAAATGAAGAATAATAAAATTACTATCAAATTTATTTTATATATTTTATAATAAAAGTTTGAAGTTTGTAAACGTTATAAATTTTTCGACACTCAGTTATTCAAAGAATATTGAATGTCAAGATTATACCTTGAAAATCTCTACTAAAACTGCTAATTGACATAAAAATGATATAAAACAGCCAAAAAAATGGACGAGATTGCACGGCAAAAAACATTTTCTGTTTAATTATCAACAAAAGTGCACATTTATATTCATGAGCAACTCGAATTCCACCCAAAAATTCAGCACCGTTGGAAAATTTATTTTCATTTCCATTCACGTGGAAAACGTTTGGCTCGTGGCGCGATTGATCCGCGAGTTTAGCATAAAGGCAAGAGAGTGAAGAAGAAAAAAGTGATCGATCCAATAACGTCCAGTTTGCTCCTAAATTTCGAGGAAAGATTATTCGTAGTCTCGTCGGGGGCGAGAAGAGAGAGCGAGGGGGAGGAGCGAGGTCGGGTGGCTGCTCCTGAATACCGAGGAGAATACGTGCGAGTTGGAAGTCGAGAAGGATGAAGGGGGGTGGAAACGGGGGAGGGAGGTAGGTCGTCGGGATGCCGATGAGGAGACCGTCTTTGCACTCCAGCAGGCTCTTCTCTCTCTCTCTCTCTCTCTCTCTCTCGTCACTACGTGGCGGGCATTCGCGTATCGTCCGCACGTTCCCCGAATACGAAATCGCCAATGTTTCTCCCTCTCTCTCTTTCTCGCATACCGAGCCGGAGGGGGCCCTGCCATCACGCATTCGCTATGTACGCGGCATAAAAATAGACATGTACATTTTGCACCACTCCGTACGTGCGAGCTCGTAATTTATACATTTTTCCATAATTGGACGTCTTTACATTTTTTTCCAGCTCTTCTTTCCACCTTTTTTTTTATTGCAACACTCGTTTCGTTCAAACTAATTTTTTTTTCTTAATTGGACCTGGATTATTTGAATTATAAAATTTAACTTGAAAACAGTGCAAAGAGAATTTTTTCAATATTCAACAACTTGAAAACAAAATTGACAATAAAAACGGATGAATTTTGAAAAAAAAATTAAAATAAAAGAATTTTATATAAAATGAAAAATAAATTAGATGTTTTATTGAAAATAAATATCAAATGACAATTTTACTTTAGTCATTTTTGTTTTCGTAATTAAAGATATTTTATTATTGATGCCGACTACTTTTAATTATTAAAACGAAAAAAAAAGAATTAAGTGACACACGTGCGCCATAAAATGAATTCGAGTGGTTAAATGACTGGCGACAGGTTTGTCCGAATATGGTATCGATTCGTGTGTGGCCTGGATCGGGAGAAAAATATACGCGTTCATTTTCTTCTCCCTTCCCATTTCGCCGCTCTTGAAAACAGGTTACTGCGTAAACTCGCGAAGAACACGCGCTCCGGCTCGGCCGAGAGCCTCGCCACGATGAAATTTATCAATCACCGATGCAGCCGAGTGAGAAAAGGTAAGAAAAAAAAAATTGCCTCCTGTGAGGTTTGAACTCACGACCCCTGGTTTACGAGACCAGTGCTCTACCACTGAGCTAAAGAGGCCCGTGCGATCACACTACCGACAGAGCCACCTTAACTCTCACCCCGTCACCTCGTACCGCTCACGAGCGCGAACAAACTTATTTTTATTTACTTTTTTATATCATTTATCAAGTATTTCCCATTTTATTTCTCATCGAATAACATACAAACCATACTTATTATTGTCTAAAATTATTATTCGACGCACATTGCTACTTATATTTTACCTTTTTTACAATAATAAAGATAAATTTTTAATATTTTTTGTCTTATCATTGAATTAATGAATAAATAATAAACACATTTTTTATTCATGCAATTCGTGTTTACTTTTGCTCTCTTCGGACCTATATCCAAAAATATACTTTCCCTCTTGTTTCATTTTTTTTTCAAAGGCACGTGACGCAAGGGCAGATGTTAGTTGTCACTTCCCGTTCGAAAAGCGTGCCACAATGATAATAATAATAATAATCGTGGCCGCTGCATCGCCCTTCGATTGCGGAAGAAAAAGGACAGGGTCAAAAGAGCTTCGAGCGCATTTTTCTTTCTCTCTCTTTCTCGGTGCTCTCGTTGGAAAAGGGGCAGATGTTGCACCACCCGTGCCCGAACGTCTTCAAGATCTTACGAATATTCCCCAGCGTCCCTTTTCCAGTCCCCATTTTCTCTTCTCCTCCTCCAAATTCACTGGACCATATTTCGAACGTAAAATCGCGCGTGAAGCATACCCTGTGACAGCCAAAACTTGTCGAAACGCGTAAGAATTTTTTATAAAGGACTTTCTATTTGAAATTGTATTAAAAAAAAGTAATTATTTTAAGATTAATAAAAATTGTTTGGAACCGACTCCACTAAAAATATCTATACATCGGAATAATTTTACACGAAAATGAAAATTTTTTAATGTCATTATAACTTTTATAATAGACTGTGCAGTATAACTCTTTTAAGGGTGTGTTCTACCCTTACACTCAGAATAATCAAATTTTTATGAAATTTTGGTAATAGCATCTATTTTGTAGAAAGAAAATGTATTTGAAATTTGACGAAGTTTACAGGAATAATTTATGCCATATTTGTGAAACAAATTAACACGAACTCTTGTAAAATTTTATGGTTCTCGTGACATAGTCGGGTAAATGTTCAACAAATGACAAAGGGAATTTAAAAAAATGAAAAAGAATAATCATGCAAAATTTCACACATATCAGAAGTGACATTTTTTCAAAAAATGAACAAATATTGAAAAATGAAGGAATATGACGAATTTCGAGAAAATATTTGAAAAATAGTTGCTTTTAATATCAAAATAGCACGAAATGGAGGAAAAATACGATACAAGTTTTATTAGCTCGATCAAAGTTTCGGTTCAGTGGTTATAAGCATTTTTCAATGTCATTAAAACTTTTGAAACAGGCTGTGTGGAGCCGACTCCCTTGAGGCAGACAGTCCTATTTAAAAGTTTTGTCATATACATGTAAAATAATTATTAAAAAAATGTTAATACAAAATTTCTTCACAATCTGCACAGATATTATTCAGAATTATTTTAAATACACTAAAATGTGTTAAATTTTAAGGAGGCTCTTTACCATATGTAGAAATCGAGATATGAAGTTAAAAAAATAAAAATTGCAAATTCTTCTGAGAGATATTTCTAATTTTTTTGAAGAAAATCTATTTTAAATCGGTTTTCACGCAACATCTACCTCGAAGTAGAGAGAGAAAAAAGTGAATGAATATTTGAAGAAAAAAAAATAAAAAATAAAAGATAAAATGAAGGTGAAAAATCCTGTATACGGTTGGACTAAACTATACGGGCGAATCCATTGTAAGGATTAAGCAGATGTTATACATCACCGGGCAACTACGCGCGTGTGAATGCGTAATAGAATTTGAACGCAGCCGCGCTCGCCCCATGTGTCGCCGGTACAAAGAGAAGTGGCGAATCTCTCTTTTTTTCCCTCTCCGGCCTTTTCTAACCACTCGGGGGTGTTTTTTTTCGCACAACGGTATTTATTGCGAGATCCCTCTAGCTCCCCGGGAAAACGAGAGAGCAATGTAACATTGTTGCCATTTATTTTCTCGAGCATATTCCAAATTGAGAATAAAAAACAACCCATTCCACACTTTAAAGTCTGAAATGTTCATTTTATGATTTTTAGCAAAATAATCGTGTTTATCATTGTTTAAGAATTAAACTTTTTTTTATTTACTATTTAGTTTAATTATATACTATTTAAATAGTTCATATTTATAATTGTTTCGTTAATACAAGTATTATGTAGTTATTCATCCAATTATAATTGTTTTTCATATATTATATATTTCAATAGATGTATTTTATTTTATTTTTCATTCGAGCCGAATAATTACAATATTTTATGTGCGCAGTGAAATTATTTTTCGTCGTAAACTACGAGACCGTGACACACACGAATTAATGCGCGAGAGTAAAAACGGCGTAACGAGAATCGCGATAGGGTAGAATCGCTCCTTTCTTTCGTCTCTCGTTGAGAAGAAAGAGAGAAAAAAAAAAGTAAAATCGAGATTTTTTTCGTCTGGCCGAGAGGTAAGGGCAACAATAACCTTGCCGGGTGTACACACGTACACGTAATGCATGTACGTAAATTTTTATGTATGACAATGAGTTCCACGAATCGCAACCGCAGACTGCCCCGCAGGTCCCCCCCCCTCCCACCCGTCACGATAAAAGTCCAGGAACGACAAGGACAACGAATCTTCCCGGTTCTCCGTTTAATTTATTTTTTTCTTTTCAAGCTCCCAAGCTCGAACCTCCCAGGTACGTTCATTACAAAATTACATTATTTACCAAAAACAGGCATTTTTTCAAGAATTTTCAGCAGTGATTTTTTTCATTTTTAAACTAATTTTCGTAAAAACCGTTGAAAATTTTGTTTTTATACTTATATTACTTTAAAAAATGAACTGTTTTGTTGTTATTTTTATTAAGATTTGTGAATATTTAGTAGAATAAAGTGCGAAAATAATATTAATTAAGCAAGCAAATTTTCAACAATTTTCACAAAAAATGTGTAATTTTAAAAAATAATCTGTACAAACGATTTAAAAGTGTTTTTTAATACATAATTACTTGTGTTTAATCGGAAATAAACAGTGAATTTAATTCAAGTAAATACCGAGAATGTTAAAACCATGCCACATCAGTGATTGTTTACTCGCTATTTTAAATTTATTTCAATTATTTTAAACTCTCATTTTTTTACTCATGTATTACTTATATTTTTTAGCTTCAAATTTTCTTTCTCATCTTTCTCAAATTTTATTTTTGTACAAAAAAAAAGGATTATTGCGGACAGAGTCAATCGTCGAGGCTGTCAATAACTTGACGAGTCTGACGAGAGAAAAAGTGCGAAAAAAAGGAAGAATAAGTGAAGAAAGTAAACGGGGGAGGGGGGGGGGAAGAGAGTCAAGAGAAGGACAGACCCCTTTCGTTCTCATAATAAAATCAGTCGAGGCAGTAAACGAATATTACCGAGAACAATGCATCGTAAAGCGAAAAAGGCAACAACAACAACGGGAACGAGTATTCAGCGGCCAATAACAATAAAAATCCATCGTGAAAGATGTGACCCGTGTCTCGCGCGCGGTGGATTCGAAAATAACTCGCCGGCCGACAACTCTTTCACCCCCAGCCCCGCTCGCTTCCGACAATGTTCATAAAAAAGTAACTTTATAATTCCTGTGTTAAGTATAGTTTTATTTGAATCCTCCGTCAATTGCTCGCGACTCGTAAAGTTCCCTTTATTGCCAATTTTCCCATAATCCTGATTTATAATTCAATCGCCGAGTCTCTGCTGGCTCGGGTTTAAAAACACACACACGCACACCCTGTACGAAACTTAACTGACGTGCCCTAAAAAGTGAGAAAATAAAATTCGGGACGTGTTTTTCCCAATATAATTCGCCATGGGTCAAATTTATCATCGCGCCCCGCTGTGAGCGTGTATGCGCAACACGGGGAAAACAGAAAAGACGTCGAAGGGCGGATCGAACGGAGCGAGCCAAGGAGTTTACGAGAGCGAGAGAAAAGTTTTTTCTTCCCCTCCCGCCGCGGTACGCTGTCGCGGTACAAACCTTCGTACCCTTGAACCTAGCCCAACGTTTGCGTATTCCTCCGCAAGGTGGCGACACCGTGCAGCGAAAATAAAACAACATTCAATGCTTCACATGCTTACTCTCAAGTAATCTTTCATTTTGACTATTTTAGCATTTTACTTTTCCGCTCATCCAGCTATAATTTCACTCGTTTCAAAATTTTTTTCAGAGGTTAAGCATTTTTTTCGATATTCACAAATATAGACTCTGAATTATAAAGAATAAGTATCTATGAAAAATTCAAGATAGGATAAAAAATCTTGAATGGCAGATTTCATAAAAGACTTTTTGTTGAACTCTGCTTGTATATATTTACATTATTTTCATAATCTCGTAATAATCTATTATGATAAATCGCGTCGAATTTATTCGAAATGAAAAATGGTCGGGGATTATTTCGAAGAGATTAACAGGCCGATACGTGTAGTGAGTTGTAAAAAGAGAAGTGTTTTTGAAAAGAGGAAAAATTGAATGAGCCAAGTTCACGTCTGGTTCTCTCGACGCCGGCTTCTTCTCGCTCGCACACGAGAAGGGGCGTGCGGTCGCCTTTTTTTTAGCGAGCCAACTCGCGTGCACATGGAAGAGCAGCGAGAGAGAGAGAGAGAGAGAGAGAGAAGGTGCGATAGTGTTCTTTTACTCGTATGTGCCATTTACGTCGCAAACCGGTTTACGCTCTTTTACGCTCGGTGGTCTTCGCGCGCCGGGAATGTTGATTTTTGCTATACATAAACGCGCTTGAGAACCTAACCCACATTGTTACATCCTGGACACTATTTATAATAATCCTACCTATCGCCGCGATCATCTGTTACGATCGTCCATTTAATATTTCATTCAAATACAAAACTCATCGTCGCGATCTCTATCCGCCGAGCGTTCATTTTAAAAAATTACATTTTACACTTCCAGCTTTTCGTCTTTTATTCTTCTCTCAGGATACATTTATCAAATAAATATCATAAATATATGACATACCAAAGTAATGACAATTTGAGTTTATTCATTATATATTATTCTGCACTTTTATGTTTATTTTTTTATGGAAAGATAATTTAATTAAAGAATTTGTATTTGATGAAATACTTCATGGTGCATAAAATTTTTGTTATTTTCTTCTTATTCGTTCTTATAATCTGATTAATCAGCAAAAATGATTTTTTAACGAGATTTTTCTTATCATAATTTTATACTATCCTCTTCAGCATTTTTTTCCATTTCAATAAAATCTTCTTCAATCAGACTTTTTTTGCTCATGCTACTCTGGGTCTCGTAGACCCGCGAAAATTTCAATTAGCGATGTCTTCTTTCTCTTGACCAAATCAACTTTGTTAAGGGTGATTCATAAAATTTTTTGCAATACATTTTTTCAAAAAGTTATCACCTCTTGAAGAGTTTTGAAAAAATGAAAAACCCCTTCAAAAATTCGCAAAATTTTTTGAATTTTCTTTTTTTCGATTTTAAGAGCCTGTATCATCGGAAATGTCCCATAGATAACGAAAATGCTACTCAATAGAGATGCCATTCGAGAATTTACATTGAAAAATTCCAAAAACTGACCAAAAAATCAGTATTTTGGCTTATTCAATATGAATTTTAATTACTTTGAGTACATTCTGACAAAACTATTAAAAAAATCAATTTTTTGCCTTTTATAACTTATATTTTTCCCACCACAATCTTTTAACAACAGTACAGTGTACAAAAAAGCACACTATGTTAGTTTTTAAAAGAATAATACAATTTTCCAGAACATAAAATTAGCATCATTATTGATATTTAATTCGAAACACATTATTATTGTGTTTGACAGGTACCAATTGTACAGAACAATAGCGTTGATAAAAACACATTGTGCGTTAGTTTTTAAAAGTTCAATACAATTTTCCAGAGCGTAAAATTACTGTTATCATAGTTATATTATTAAAATAAATCGAATCAGATGATTGTTGTGTTTGACAATAAGTGAGTTCGTCCTTTGGCAAACTTCAAGGGGAATTGGTAATTGAACGAGGACTCGCAGTGGCAAATCGTGTTTATACAAATCTCAATTCACGTCTCGCAGCTCGCGAATCGCCAAAAATATTTTACTCGTTTTTCTTTTTTTTTTTATCGCGTTCGTGGTGTACACACAATACGCAAAACGTGATTCGAATTGGTAAACAATGGCACGTTCGGCGATTGAACGGTGAAGAATAAGAGGAAGCCCGCGAGTGACGAGGACACATCGGGCTTTGTTCTCACTAACCTACAGCACTCTGACGTTCTTCGTTCTTTTTTTCTTCCCTCATCCCCGGTGCGTTACTTTGCATTCGGGATTCGTGTACGCGAGTCTCCCAAGACTGGCCCAGAGATGCCGAAAATTCGTGCCCAAATTTTAGGCATCCCTGCGGTCAAAATAAATCGTAATTAACCATTCAGAAGGCAAACGGCGACTTATTATTTTTTCATTCTTGCTTACCGGAATTTCAACGAAACTCGCGCTTCACCTTGTTTATTTAGTGTTCTTCGCGAAGAATATCGGGTCGGGGTGAGAAAATGTTTGCGCGCGAAGAATGAGAATCGCCGTCGAGGAAATTCTCAGACTCCGTTGTGAAAGACTCCTGCGCTGCGGAGTTTTTCATTTTTTCACGTGTCACAGCTAATTGGCACGTACTCGCGAAACGGTTATTTACGCTTCGGAAACTCCAAGTGCGCGTCTCGCGCAACCGCACGCTCGTGCGAGTTTTTCGAAAAAATAAAAGAATATGACCGTGCAAACATGCGAATCGCTGATAAAAACTCACCGACGATGAAGTTTAACCGGGCTCCGAATCTCCAAGTTCTTCCTCGCATTGTCCATTCTTCCTGAAAAACAATAAATCAAAACACATGATTTAAGGATGTATGAGCGATATTTTTTTAAATACGAGAATTTGATAAATTTTTTATATTTTTTCTTTCTCTTAAGGAGTAGGAGTCGCGTGAAAGTCTATTCAAAAATTTTGGCTGTACGCGTTAACTAAATGTAAAATCACTTGAATTTTTTAAAAATTTCTACTGATCTTCTTCTACGTTGTTATTAACATGTGTGCAAAATTTAAAGAGGCTTCACCATGTGGCTATCGAGATATTTATCTTTAAAAATTGCCACTTTTAACATGGGCTCTTATGGGAGATCAAAATATGTGACGACTTTTAGCAACTAATATCTCGATTACTAGATGGTAAAGCTTCATAAAATTTGGCATACATTTCGACATGAAATTCTAAGAAATTCTGTCTCAAACGATTTTATGCTACTCCTACCTTAAGCATATGAAAAAATTTTGTATCAAATTTCAAATGGTTTTACCGAGTAAAGTGGCCTAAGAGTTATCAAACTCCAAAGTTGTTCAGATTTAACATTGCCTCTTCTTATGGAGAATTCGTAACTTTGCACTGAATACAATTTTTTTAATATGAGATTCTTGCGATTTTTAAAAAATATTTTCGTAGCAATGTTTATTTTGTACAGACAATAAATTTTTTAAATTTTAATGGTTAAAAAAATTAAAAAATGTTTAAATTATTGTTAAAATATGCTCAAGTTATTAATTGATAGTCAAACCAAGACTCAAAAAATTTTAAGCAAAAGCCAGAGTCTAGATTTTACGAATTTGATGTGAAAAATAATGTACTTTTTGCTGGAATTGTCTGTTCCATACACCCTTAAATAAATATTTATTCACTCTTTCTTCATTAAATTACAATAAATAACATTAAATATACAATAATTCGTGTAATGAAATTCAGGAGAATAAGAAAAAAATGCTGCACTTTAATAATAAACATAAATAATTGAGAATCAATAAAAATATTACTTGTAAATTATATCCTGATTGAATTTGGTGGTAAAAGTGAAAAATTGGAGAGAGAGAGAAAAAAAAAAAACTTGCCGAAACCCGGGATCGAACCGGGGACATTTAGATCTTCAGTCTAACGCTCTCCCATCTGAGCTATTTCGGCTGACGGTAGGTTATGCTTTCATTTCGTATGAAAAACGCTTTGCGATCGAGTCAATGAAGCTTCAAAGAGAAACAAAACTTACTCTATCCAATAAAAAAGTTACTATATTTACTATTTTTATGTATTTTTAATAAAAGGTTTCTCTTCATTCGAGAGTTAAACGCATCGAGAAAATGTTGATGGCGTCCGACAGACCTAACCTTCGTACGCGATGTCAACAAAAGTAGCGTGCACTCACCGCTTGCGGCGATCCCGCTTTCGATCCTCGTCAATTTTTCGTTGACCGTCCTCGTCAGAGTTTCGTGATTTTTCCAGTCTTTTATTTCGCGTCGAAGCTCTTCAACTTGGTCGTTTCTCGACAACGCGCCGCTTATTTCCGTATAATTCTTATCGATTTTAACTCTTGGAGAAATATCATCTTTCGACTCGTTATGTTTTTTCACACGCGAATAAGTTACGTTTTTCGCTCGGGAGTAAAACAGTTTTTTATCGTTAGCGGTCGATTGCGTGTCGCTGCGAGTTTTTTTCGGGACACTCTCTACATTCGATCTTTCATTTTTCCGCGGATTGAGGCTCGTTTTACGGCGACCGAGCATTTTCGTTGTGGCTTTGTACGCGCGATCGTCTTTTCGAACACCCGGCTATTGTGACGTCATACCGTTGCCCGCGCAATCCGGCGTAACCGCCAAAAATTTTTTACGCTCGTGCCGGTTCTCGGTTTGCGTCGCAATATCTAGATGTATGATAATTATTTGTCGAAATCGACATGTAGTATCGCGATTAGAATTCGTTTAAACATTTTGGTTTCGAAAACAATTGCTCTATCTCGAATTCTCAATTTAAATCCAAACAACCGGCTCCGCGATATCTTACAAAACATAACAGACGCCGAGACGCAAAACAGAACCAGTGGCGTCACCGGTTAGCGTAATATCGAACTTTGTAACTCGCGCCTGCGCAAGGAAACCATTCGTAATCTCGAAACATCTTTTTGGAACTTTTTATTGTAAGTAAAATTATTCAATATTTGATTAAATTCGACAAAATTTGTCGCTTCAGTCGGAAAATTGCGATTTATTGTATCGTATGTTACTTTTAAGAGTAGGCGTTAGGTTAAATAAAAATTTAATATTCGGTGTATATTTTACGAGTACAAATAACAAACATCATTTTCAACTTTGTATTATTCATCTCTTGTATACTGTAGTATTATTCACTATAAAGTAACTCACCTGTCATCCTTTTCGTATCTACCTCAATTCTAAATTCAACAGCTGCCTTTTCATCGACTTTCCTCCCTTTTCTTTCCGTCACAACTGCGCATACAACATTTATTCAACGTACCAAATTTTTTTTGTCATCACAGCGCCATCTTTGCTCCAAAAATATGTAATTTTTTACTGCTCGCGTAACGTACTTTTATCACCGGGAAAGTTTTGGAAAGTTAATTGGACACATTTTGTACTTTTTATTCGTAAGTTGCTCATCTCTTTCAAGGGCCGAATTCGAGCCATTAAAAAATATGAAACAATCTTATCCAAGTATTTTTTATTCAAGAGATTATTAATTATTTACACATAAAAAATAAATATATTCTAAGGGAAGGCAGTTAATAAACTTTACAGAATAATTGTTGAAAAAAATGATGATTTTCATTGCAAAAATGTTGTTTAATCAACTAGAATCTGCTTGACTGCGGTCATTGTTACTGGGGGCTGGTTCTGCAGAATCTGTAGAAACTTTTTGCTTTTTCCACGCTTTGGCCATCTCCAAAAATTTAAGATTCGGTCGCTGAGACTCGTCCTCGGGGAATATAAAATCGAACACTTCGGTCCAACCGTCCTCGTTCTGGGAAATAAAAAAAAATGTTTTGTGAGGAGTTGAGATTTAAAAAAAAAACGTATATAGCGAAAATTGAAAAATACATACGCCATCCTCGCTGACGACGCGCTTCCGGATTTTAACTCTCTGGGGCATTTTTTGCATAATCTTGGCACGGGTTTCATCGTCGCCCCTCTCCAATTCAAAGTCTCGCCAGGCTTCGAGCAGCATCGCTCGACTTTCCTTGTCGCCGACGGACCTCAGGGCCGCGTTTCCGCGCTCGAAAATTCGTCTCGCGAGGACGACGCTGTCGATCCCGTCCTCGACGACGGGATTTTCCAGCTCGAATTTCTGATAAGCGATCCACACCTGCAACAGAGAACGATTTCAAAATGAAAAATGATGGAACATTTTTGATAATTAAACACGATATTAAATAACACTCCCGAAAGGTCGTGTAAAAGTTTCACGACGATATCTCTCAGATTTCGTATGTGAGTAATAATACGTTGTCAAATATTTCACATGAGAAAGAAAAAAAAATGTTAATTTATTTAGGCAATTGACTAACTTTAACGTGAAGAGTTCGCTCGAGAAGCCTCTCGAAAATATTTCTCGCGTTCTCCGGTTCCTCCTTGGCGATCTCGAAATCTATGTAAGCTTTCCAGAGGAGTTCGGGCATGTCGAGACGAGGCTGCGAAATAGCTAGCTCGTAGATGGCCCTGGCCCGATCGTTGTCCCCGAGGAGGCTCTCGAGCTCGGCGAATTTCATCCAGGTCGTGCAATTCTCCGGGCCAAACTCAAGAAACTTTTCGTACAGTATGCGGCATCTGTCGAATTCGCGCAATTGGATCTCGAGGTCGATGTAACCGCGGAACAATTTGTCCCGAGGACAAACGCCGAGGGCCATGCCAAGAATTTTTCTCGCGCTCGTGAGATTTTTTTGTCTGATCTCGAATTTGGCGAAGAGCAGCCACATTTTGGAAAAGGTGAAAAGTTTGTGGGGAATGACCTCGTGGAGGCAAATTTTGTAGATGTCGCGACACCGGGGGATGTCCTCGGTAACGAGTTCCTCGAAAAGAGCATAATTTATCCAGAGGTAGATGTAACGTCGCCAGTACTGTTTCTCCTTCATCGGGGGAATGTTCGCGATGGCTCTCTCGTAAGTTTCCCTGATGGCCTCCACGCTTCCTTCCGACTCGACCAGTTTCAGATAGTCGAACCAGGCGTCGTAGTTCAAGGGATTTTCCTCGATTTCCTGCTCGTACTGTCGCTTCCGCTTGCTGACTATGACGTCCTCGATTCCCGAGCGGTCTCCGTACTTTTTCTCGTGTATGGTGTACGCTTTGTAAATTTCCTGGGTACGCTCCTTGGGAATATGATCGAGAGCGTACTTGTAGATGACCCGGGCGCGATCGTGCTCCCTCTGGCCCTCCTCGAACTTGGCGAACGCGATGAAGAGCTTCTCGTCGAGACTCTCGTCGCCGTAGAAGGTCACCGCGCGCTCGTACACCTGCCGAGCTCCGTTTATAAATCCGTGAGCTTCCTCGAACCGCGCGTACTTTATCCAATGCTTTACGTCGGGATGGACCATGACGAAGCGCTCATAGATGTTGCGAGCTCTCTGAATCTCCTTGTATCTCAGCTCGAAATTAATGTACGTCTGCCAGGCCTGCTCCGCTGGCTCCCATTCCATCCACCGCTCGAAAACCTGCCTGGCGCCAGCAATGTTTTCCAGCATTTCCTCCATGTAAGTGTACTTGTACCAGAACTGATTGGCCCTCGGTAGAATCGTCACTGCCCTGTCCCACAAATTTCTTGCGTGATTTATCTGGCGATTGCGCATCTCCATCTCCGTGTACTTGAGCCACAGAGCTATGTTCCTGTGGTCGCAGTCCAGAGCCCTCTCGTAGATCGACCTCGCTCTGGCTATTTGCTTCTGACTCTCCTCCCATTGCGCGTACTTTATCCAATTGGACAGCACCATCCGATTTTTCCTTATGTTGTCCTCAAACGTTTTCCTCTTCCTGTGCTGATAGTCCGCTAGCTCGTGGGGATCGGAGATCTTCTGCTTGGGCGGCGGAGGCAAGATCTCCAGATCTCTCTCCTTGGCCTCTCTCAGCAGTTGCTCGGCCGTTATCTGAATTTCAGCCGGAGCTTTGTTTTTCACCTGCAAAATAATCGATCGACAGTTTCTTATTTTTATCATCTATTGAATATATTACCCTACAAACATTCAAAAGATACAAAGACATTGTTGATTTCATTTTGGAACATGTTAAAAAGTGAGGTTGAGCTTTGCACATACCTTGGCCACTTTGGGCATTTTCTGTGGTTTCTCCATTGTTTCTTTGAAATATACTAAAATCTTGTCAACTTTTCCAAACTTTTCCTTCAATCTTTTTGACAAATTTTAATATTATATTTGAATATTATTTGTCAAACGTTGGACAATGTTTACGATGACCTAACCTCCGTCCCGGTGTACAAATTGCAAGTGCCGTTGGTTCAATGCTATACGACGATTGCGTGTGTGTGAGTCTCATCGCGTCTGCTAATTCGACGCGAACACGAGCCGTGTCGTCTGTCTCGCCTAACCTCGAATTATTTCGTCTCGTAATAATACACATTCGTTGTGTACAGCCTTTTTCTCCGAAATTAGATAAACAGTCTTGTTATTATTTAAACAAATTTTAACGATGGCAATGCCCATTCCTACTGACGTGGACGCCGAGCAAGTCAAAACGGTAAGTCTTTTATCTTTCGTCGAGAATTTTATGATAAGATTATCACAATTTAAAAATCGTTTTATTACTAGTGATATATAGTAAAAATCGATTATTATACTCGAATTATTTGAATTTATTGATATAGAATGCTCTTTAAATGTATTCAAATGTGGGTAAGGAATATTCGTATCGTGAAAGATATTAATCTGTTTCTTTTTTTCATTGCATTTTCAGTTCAAAGATTTTCTTGAATCTTACAACAAACTCTCGGAAATTTGTTTCGTCGACTGCATAACTGATTTCACGACGAGGGACGTGAGAGAAAAGGAGAACAAATGTGCAGTAAATTGTATGGAAAAATATATGAAAATGACGCAAAGATTGTCGCAGAGGCTGCAGGAGTTCCAAATGATACAGAATGAAAACGCTCTGGCAGCGGTCAAAAAGATGGGACATCAAACTTAATACATTTATGAATGTTATAAATATACGATTTTGTAAATTAATTAGATAAAGTATGGTTACCATTGAAGAATATGCCTATATAAACAACTGTTCCTGTATTTCACATATATAATTTATTTTTTTATATAATGGATTATTGCATTCTACTGACTATTTCCTAACTTAAATCTTAATAATTGAATTAGAAGTCATCAACAGTGTGTACAATGTTAGTTGGCCAATTTAGATCCTAGTCTAAATTTTAATGAACATACTTTAGTATGAGTTTATGATTTGAGTATCTAACTTATACAATGTTTCAAGGTTGCCCTCTTCCTCTTCTATTTTCATAATAATATCCAAAAGATTCTCATTCGTACAAGTTTGTCATTTTTCTGGGAGATTGTAAAATCTTTTGACAATTTCACTTTCTACATGATTAATCTACAATTTTACTATAAGCTTGATTCATAAATTACATATGAAGTTAAAAAACATTTTGTTCGAATTTACAATTTTTACATGATTGATATTATTCAACAGCTGGATACTTTGCACCAGACTTGTATTCTCACATTTAATTGGCTAACGTGAAGAATTGATAAAAAATAACGTGATATTATGAGCAAAACGAGAATTAAATCAAATTAAGTCATTTTGTAATTTGTTCATAGTTTCGAGATTCCGCCCTGAATGATTTCGAATCGTTTAGAAAGCGAACTACGTGAAAGAATACTAAATATAAAACTACCAAAGTATAACAACGATCGTGATTGTTCAACTGGACTTGGAGTGTTCGTAATTGTGAAACTTGGTTTTGTGCTGAATTTCCATTTCTGTGCCAGACATGAGCCAGTCGTAGTGTGAGGTTTGTGCTAAACTCTGGATGGAGGCGATGTTCTGATTGATAGCGACGTTGCCACTTGAATGTTGGCTCTCAGAATTGTCCATGAGCGAGTCGGGATTTGGCGAATTGGGCGGCGTTTTGCGCAGTCTTTTGTAATCGGAAAATCTGTTGAGCGTGACCTGGTCGACGCAAATTGCTTGCGTCGTGTGCCGAGTCTTGTACAAAACCGGACAATTGAGATCCCCCTTGAGGCTCAGACTATAAAGATTCGCGAGACGGCGTAATTTCTCGCGTTCCGGTTGACAAACCGGATGCAATCTCAGCTCGCTCTGCGAAGGATCCTGCAGAAATCTCGATACTTTCTCGTTGGCGGAAGTTATTATCGAGTAACCGGGGGTGTTGTCGGCGTGACGACGACCAGCTCGAATTTCACGACCGTTTGGCACGTCCCTTATCCACTGAATTCTCTGACGATAATTTTTCTTGGCTTCGTCGGTCAGATGCTCGTAACTTGCGTGCAATAGCGCCTGGAAGGCGGCGGGATCTGTCGCAACCTTATCGTCGATCCCTGACTCAGTTTCTTCCCAAAGACTCGATTCTCCCACCCAGTCGGATTGCTCGTCATCCCCTTCGTTTAAAAAACATTTCGCTATTAACTATTTTCACCATCATTAATAACTCTCGCTCGATGGACAAAATTTTCCTCACCTTCGCGATCTTCGTCGTTCGTTACGATTCCCGCTTCGGAGTCGCTCGACGAGATGCTCGAGCTTGATATCCTCGAACAGTCCATCGCGTCTTCCGTCAGAATCTTTCCTCGACTCTTCGCTTTCGCATTCCTCGCTGGCTTCAGCGATCTCATCTCCCAGTCTATCGAACGTTCCCTGCACGATCTTTTCCGCTTTCCGCACCTTTAATAATCCTCCTTTTACTCTTGTTTTTACCAAATAAATGACCGCGACGAATAAATAATTACCATATCGAGCCGTATCTGTTTTCGCAGTCGTTGCGAAAAATTTTCTTCTTTTTACCCACGGAATTCGCGATGAGCGCGACGGCCTGGGAAGTCGAAGGATTCGAGTCCGAGTCCACAGCCATTCTCTTGAATTTTCTCTTTCTCTTTATATTTGTTCGCGGCACGAAATTTTCGTTTACCGAATCGCTCTCTATGTTGCTACCATTGTTCAAATTCGAAAAGCGGACGAATCTCTTTGTCTGGTTCGTGTCGTCGCTGTCAGACTGATATTTCGACGTGGACGGTGTTTTCGGGATCCGCGAATCGCACATCGACGACGAGCTGTCGTCCGAATGCTTGTTCGTGCTCAGAGAAGCTGCAATATTTATTAAACCTTCATTTACATTTCTTTTTCTCCTTTTCGTTCAAACTTTTGCCTCACTTTTCCAAATTTGTGCTTCAAAGTAAGCTCAACGTCTATTTTTTATCCTTACACTTACGAATGTTTCCCGTGGAACGCGCTCTCCGCCTGAGGCCCCATCGTCTTCTGACGCTGCTCCCTGTATTGCTCTCCTCCAGAGCAATTGTCAGGTCATGTACCAGTGCCTCCATTTTCACTCGCAGATCAACCGGGACAGCCTTCAAAACACGCTCCATCTAAATTCTAACTTTTCCACCTGTAAGTACATTTTTCAATATAAAGCAATCATTATTTTCCCAAGTTGAACGAATTTTTTTTATTATTATTATTATTGGTATTATAGTTTGAATGATCGAAAAAATCCAAGTATGTAAAAATCTCATTTTATTTCTCATTTTTTATCACTTATTGTTATTGTCAAAAAACAAAGGACTTTATTTTTGTTTCAAAAATTTTTTGTAAATTAAATTGTACATTTTTAGCACAAGTAGATAAGTATTTTATCACAAAAACAAATTTGATAAAATATGAGTAAAACTCGGATTTTTTTGCTCCGAAACTCAGCAGGGAAGGGGGTCCTTGATATTTATTTTGAATCGTAGTAAATTCATTTTGTATACGCATGTGTGTTATTTAAGGGCGTGTATGTGAGCAAACGCGATGTATTTTAAATGCCTACAAAGAAAGCGAGCAGGAAGAAAAACAACAACAAGAACAAAAAGCCAGTTTGACCGATATTGTTGAGAATGCTGCTAGTCTTTTTTTATTTTAATAACAATAAAGTAACTCTCAATGAAGAATAGAGGTCAACAGATATGAATTTTTGCGCGATATGTTTTCGTGGCAAAACTCACAGCGATTAGGTGACTTCGACGACAACAAATTCCATTATGAATTATTTCACTTGTTTGACATATTGTAAATATTATCAATTGCGTTTGCTCCTTTCTCGCTACCAATGAACACACGCCTATGGAATTGCGAATTGACCGAAAAAATGTAAGGAAAGAATAAAAGTTGTCTGCGATCACGGCAGTTGATGCTTCCTCGATAACCCTCGAGATTTCGTATACATCGAGATAAATCAATATTCAAAAACAATAAAAAATATAATACAAACTCTCATTAACAATCTCCAATCGTTTGAGCAAAATTTTACTGTCTTGACAATAATTGGCTAATTTTTTGTTGCATCTGATAAAAGTTATAGGCATTGCACTTTTTTCAAGGGATGAGCAGCGCCTGACCACGTAAATGCGGTTGTCAGCTCACGAACGTCATGTCTCTCGATAACTTCAAAATTATTATATTATCTATATTATTGTGTATAATAACAGATAAATGTACGAGCGATGAAATTTTAGGGTGCGACGGCTTTATAAAAAGTCACGCGCCCATCGATTATGCCAAAGTTCACATAAAATTGTAAGTAGCAGAGTTTCGAAACGAAATAAGAATTCGTGGTTATGACGCGGCACCTTTCATTATTTAATTAATCGGATAGTCATTGATGAATGAAAATTGGCTTTTTTTCTCATCAGATACACAAAATCTGGCATTTTGAAAGATGAAACAGAATGCGCGCCCAATGGATACTATTTTCTGCCCTTGTACGACAAGGGAGAATACATTTTGAAGGTATTTCTTTTTTAAAGTACAACATTCAATGAAACAATTGTCTGCCAACATTATTTTCATTGTTTGACTGTATTTTAGGTTGAACCGCCACGAGGTTGGAGCTTCGAACCCACAGAAGTGCCATTGGTGATAGACGGCTCGACGACCGTTTGCAGCCAAGAGAATGAAATCAATTTTACTTTCAAAGGATTTGGCATTGCTGGAAGAGTAATTATAATCTTTACTAGCAAGTTTCGCACCCTCGTGGTAATAGACAAAATTTACCCAAAATTCAGTTTTTTGCTTCATTCAATATGAATTCTCCAATTTTGCCCCAAATAATTAACATTTTTGTTATCTACAGAAAATTTCCGATCGAATAGGCTCTTAAAATCGAAAAAAAAATTTCAAAAAATTTGATGAATCACACTGGGTCTCATGGACCCATGAAAATTTCAATTAGCAATATCTTTCCTTTTTCTTGATGAAATGAACTTTATAAAGTGTGATTTTTAAAGATTTTTACAAAACTAACCGAATGGCGTTGGAATTACGTCAATCCATCAATTTTTCAAAAAGTTATGACGTCTTGAAGATTTTCGAAAAAATGGATAGGGGTATACCTTCAAAAATTCGCAAAATTTTTCGAATTTTTTAATTTCGATTTTAAGACCTTATTCGATCGGAAATTTCCCGTAGATAACGAAAATGCTACTTATTCGAGGCAGAACTCAAGAATTTATATTGAAAAATTCAAAAATCGATCCAAAAATCAGTTTTTTGGCTTAATTCGTTGACAAATTCACTGTCACTTGATGAAATCAACTTTATTAGGAGTGATTTTTAAAGATTTTTGCAAA
>JAPYYW010002192.1:0-22134 GCA_030522545.1 Cremastinae sp. A BG-2022a | reverse complement strand
GGGGGATTTTTTTTTTCAAAATTCATTGTAGGACCAAAACTAAAGATTTAGCCCGAACCCAAGCCAAAATAACCAACTTGGTAAATAACGGACACCCTATTGTATACATATACGGTATCAGTATTCTCGAAGGTAAATCAATGCAGTTTTTTGTCTTGTAGTTTTTCAGTTTTTTTTTCACAGCTAAAATAAATATTTCATGAAATTTAGTGAAACTTCCCTGTCTCTAGAGTTGAGCGAATTTTTTCCAATAAATTACTGTTATGAAAAATATACTTCTTCGTACAGGAAAAATAATTCATACGATTTTGTTGAGAAAAAAAAATTCAAGTATTAAAAATAATATGGTGAAAATTGTCCAACTATTGGGACGTTTACCTTACTCCGTGGTAACAAATTGGAAATTCTGAGGATCTTAAACATAAACCATGGTAACATTTTAATCTTAAAAATGACTTGAATTGCTGGTGTACTGTGTGAAAAATCTACAGAAGTGTTTTAATCTGCTGCCTGCCTATATGTCACAAAGCACGTAGAAGCAATTTTTCAAATAATATTCCCTTTTTGTAGGTTGTATACCTTGGATACCAAATATTTAATCGGTGAGAACTCATCGTCACGATTCCTTTGATACCAACTTTCACTTTGTCTCTATTATACGTATATTTCTTTTGCTTGTGTAGACGTACTTATACGAAATTAATTAAATATGAAGGGAGTAAAGGGCGCGGGAGTTGTACAATATATACTTCTCTGTTGATACACGCAAGCAACGTCGAGTCACGAGGTTGATAATTACTATTATTGCTATCTGACAGAGAAACCTACGTGGCGATAGAGCCAAGTTGCTTCCTTGTTTCATCGCCCTTCAATTTCTCTGTAAGCTAAACGTCCAAATAGATAGACACGTCCCAACAGTTGGACAATTTTTCCTACATTGTTTTTAACATTTAAATGATTTTTTAAATCAATAAAACCTTATACATATTATTTTTCATACACAATGAAGTTTATTTTTCATAACGTTAATTTATTGGAATAAATTCGCTGAACCCTATAGATAAAGGGTTAATTTTCTGTCCAACTATTGGGACATTCTACAAAATCAAATGTTTAAATATTTATTTATTAAATATATAGTATCGAAAATTAACACATAAAATGAATTTTGGATCACTAAAATATCGGACAATAGTCAACATATGTGAATTTGAAGCAAATTTTTTTGTTTTTATATTTTTTAAATGAAAATAAAGTGGGAAAACCCTCAGCTGTCCAACTATTGGAACGTTTACGTTATATCCGTATACGTACGACAGCTTTGTAAGGTCAAACGGTTTGCGCACAGGTGTGCCTCAACTATCCCAGCAAATTATCAGTCTACCGATTCTACGAATCTTCGATACATTAAATCAAGTTCAGAAAATTACTTTGACGAATCGCTTCAACGGAATATATACACGAAATATCGATTTTATTTGATAAATATTTGAAAATGCGATTCATCGCACAGAGAAGTGGGAGAATTTTTTTAAGAATCGTACGTAAAAGAATTTTTGTTAATATTGTTATTTTGGGATGGAGGAAAGCTTATTTATTAAGGTATTCGATCCTTGTACGAAATAAGTATCTTCAGAATAGCCTAATTCCTTTTTGAATGATTAAAAATAACTTTTTTAAACGTTTTGTAAAAAAAAAAGATATAGGTTACCGAGGTTTTAACAGAGAATTTTTGTTTTGAAATAATTACGATATTTCGCGTATGTGTTAAGGAGGTACTTGCATTGATTTTAAAGGTAATTTTTTTAAAATTTGCATAAATGTTCCTAGCATCGTACACAAAAGCGTGTGTAAAATTTGAAGAAGATTCACCATATCAAAATCAAGATATTAAATATTGAAAAACACTATTTTTCGGGACTTGCCATAAGAGCTCATGTTAAATTTGCTATTTTTAACATTTAGTATCTCGATAACTAAACAGTGAAATCATCTCAAATTTTTCCAGCATGTCTCTTCTTCAGTTCAATTGAAAAATTTATATCTTTATTATCTTCCAATAATGAAGAAAAACTATAGTATGAACAGAATTTAACACGAGAAACTTATTTATCGCATAAAAATGTGAGGTCACCGAACATTTGAAAGAAAATTATTTCGATTTGAAATTCGGAGCCCGTATATAATCAGCACAAAAATGTAATTTTATAATCATTTAAAAATAAAAATAAAATCATGTTTAATTTTTGATAATTGGGTGTAATATCTATAATTATCAACTTGTACAATCATTTTTATGTAATTTAACAATCGTGTTAACAATTTTTTAAGAAAGTTTGTTAAGGGCCCTCGTTTAGCCTCTGCAAAATTGGTCCCTACGTGCAAGGAATACCTTCAGTAATTATTTTTTGCAATATGAAGATACAAAATGCTGTATAAATTTAAGTTCAAGTCCAAATCCAAGTTAAGAAGTTTATACAAAATGTCTACAAGTCATTTTATTGTGTAAATCGCCCACAGTGATCGCGGATAACAATAGTAGATTATATAGTATAAAAATGGATTGATATAGTAAAATGAAATATATTAATAATTGGATTTTAAAAACAGCCCCATTTCGTGTAAATTCGATAAATACAAAAATTTAACAAAGTGTTTCACGTTTTCCCTCTATTTAACAACTTCTTCTTTAATATTAACGTGTATGTTATAATTTCATTGTAATCAAACGCAAAAATAATAGATTGCAATGGAATCATAATTTACAGACGAATTGTATAATAACGTCGGGTATATAGATCTCACTCTCTGATTAAAATATATTGGAGTGTGAAGTTAGTTCATAGAAATTGGGGTGAGACTGGCTGAATTGAGGACAAGCAATCTGTGCGTAATCATTCTCATCGAAATCCCAATCCCAATTTTTAAATTTAAATATCTCACACTATAGTATACATATACTCTCTATGATATATATATATATATATAAATATGTACATAACACGTGATTTACATAATATTGACACATTTTTGCGTTTGCAATATGAATGCAATTTATAAAATGGAAATTTTATTATTGTAGGTTTAAAATTTTCGATCTTTTCTCCTATTTAGCTACCTAATACGTAGTTATATTAATCTCAAAAAAAAAACTCTCTCGTCTGAGAGTATATTTGAAAGGGTTTATTTTTTGAAAAATTGCACAAATTTTCCTTGATGTCATGTTGAGCTGTATGTCAAATTTTATGAAGCTTTATTACCATAAGGAAATCCAGATATTAATTGTTGAAAAATTTTTTGTTTACAATTTTTCGCAATTAACTCGAAATTTTGACGGTGTGCGGACAAAACGGAGCCCAGATTCGGATTCAGCGCGCCAAAATACATGAAGATATGGGGGTCTGGTCAAAAGTACAGACTACTTTTTTTTTGTGGCCCGGCGTAATTAATACATTCTGTCTCTAAAAATTTCAAGTGGTGATTTTAGATTCAGTTAACACGTAGTAGAACCGAATGACTTTTGAATAGACTCTGTCACCCGACTCCTACCTTAAAAATCATTACTCGTACACCCTCTGGTGCAACGATAAAGGAAAATATTATTATTCTCATTATTTGAAAGGATAATAATGTATTAATAATAATATATTATTCGAAAAAAATTTATACAATTCGAAAATTATCGAATTAATCGAATTATTAGCGAATTATAAATTATTCGTGAATTTTTGAGTGTTTGAATTCAGGATTTGTTATGGTCAGCATTAAAATATAAAATTTACAAATGATATACATTTTATTTAAACCATGAAATAAAATTACAAAAACAGAATAATTAGTATATATTTTTTTTTAATGAGAATGAAACAACATGAATAATATTGTAGCAAATAAAGTATTATAAAAAATACGACGTTTAAAAATTTGCTACAAATTTTTGTTCTCAAATAATAAATACGATACTGAATCGATAATTTATTTTTAATGTTGTAAATAAAATGTATATTATTCGTAAATTTATTATTTTGATGCATGATGTAATGAACTTTGAATTAAAAACAATTGAAAATCCAGTGATAATTTGGTAATTCGCGAATTAGTCGAACTATTCGAATTTTTTTCGAATTTATCGAAAATTCGAATTATTCGATTCGACTAAATTCGAACGATATTCACACACCCCTAATTATTATTCTTTATTATTTTACGAAAAAGTACTCAATGTTCCAAGGATTCAACCTGACAAAAAATAAAAAAAAAAGAGAAAAAAAAGTAGAAAAGCTCTTGAACTTTTGTTTCTATTATCCCGACTTGTTGACTCGACGACTACGCTTTTTTGTGTCTTATTTTCTATTAAACTGGAAAAGTGGGAGCAGACACGCGACGCGAGAGTCAAGGGGTTGGCTGCTCTCGAGGTGATTTCGACGATTCCGTTGGGCGACGTGGATATAAAATCTCAAGGAGAGAGCTCTCGCTACCGTGCGACGGCACACCTAAAAGTCAAGAAGCAGCCTGCAATTAGGGCAATGCTCTCTCGTCTTTTCGACGTTTGTGGATTTTTATTTAAAAAAAAAAGATGAGAGAGAGAGAAAAAAAATACCCCGAGAAGACAGAGGTCATCAAACCTTCTTGATTCTCTGCTTTCACCCTTCGGAAAAAAAGCTTTCCCGAGTTGGCACGATCTTGTATATACAGATTCGTAAGCATCTCACCGATTATTCGGAGCTTTGATTACTCTCGAGCCCTCGCACCTCAGCAATTATGACTCATTAGTTATTCGTTGCGCGGAGCCCCGAAAAGAATTTTAATTAAAGGGAAAATATTCAAATCGAAGAAAAATCAAAGTTTCGCCGGATGTTTGGAAAGCTCAAGCTTTAATTTACAACAAAAATGCAAACTCTTTCACTTTTGAAGTTACAAATTGGTTTATTTTGCGTCGTTAAAAAAAGTTTTGTTGGTTTTTTCCGAAGCTAGTAAAAATTTCGAGATTAAAAAACGATTAAAAATGTTCACATTTGGAAATCGTCCATCTCCTGATTTACTTGAAATACAACGAAAATGCAAATTCTTTCATTTTTGAAGTTACAAATTTGTTTATTTTCCGTCGTAAAAAAATTTTGTGTCGATTTTTTCTAGAGCTAGTGAAAATTTGGAGATTAAAAATGTCCAATTTTTCTAAATATCGTCCATCTCCTGATTTACTTGAAATACAACAAAAATGAAGACTCTTTTACTTTTCAAGTTAAATTTTTTTATTTTAAAAGTTTTTTTTAATAGTTTTTTTCTGGAGCTAGATTAATTTCGAGATTAAACAACGATTACATATTTTCAGACAATTGTTTTAAAACGTCAATCTCTTTATTTATATAAAATAATCTGAAAAATAATAAAGAAATTTCGAAATCGCATGTAATGCGCTTCGACAGGAGGAAAATTTCGGAAAATAATGTGTTTCGTTTTCCCAATTTATTCATTTTTGAGGATTATTAACGGAGGAAGGAGAGGGAAAGAAATATTTTTATCCCCAAGTATAAATCTCTCGCGATATGTATTTTTGTTTAATTTCGACGATATTTTTGGACGTCCTCTTTTATGCGAGCATAAAAATAGAACTCGTGCGTGATGCCTGGTGGTTCATAAAACAATGCGACATCGAGAGACCATGAGAAAGGTATGGGAATAAAGGACGGGATGATTGTCGGGGTAAAACGAGAGAAGAGAGAAAAAAGTTTCTATACGATTTCTGGCACGAGTATACATACGTGTATTTTGTTATGCGAAGCAAGAAGCAAGCGAGTGTGTGGTCCAGTAAAAGATAAAAGATGTATATAAAGTGCGTATGAGAAATTTTTTGATAAAGCTCTGGATCTGCTCTTACGATCCCAGATGTAATTTATTCCTTCATATATACGGTTTTTAGCATCGGAAAATGGCAAAGCAATATTTATGCCTGGTTTTTATATTCCTCGATATATGATGTACATGCATTTTTCAACGAATATATTGCGTTTCGTTCTGTGGATATGAAGAAAAATTGCTTAATTATCGAAACATTTGCTCATTCGAAGGAATAATTACGAACGATGAAAAAAAATTCATGTTTTTCTTCTACTATTACGAATGCAAAAAATGTTTATTTACAAATACATTTAAAGTATATTTTATGAATTATATTAATCCTGTATTTTACTCGATTATTTTTTTTTTCAAGACCATGATATAAATTTATATCAATTAATTCCACAATCGCTAAATTTAATTAATGATTGAGAACTAACAAAAATGATTTTTTTTAAAATTCATTATTACTCGCAGCTGGAAAAAAATTGTACTGTATAACTAAACAAATTTAATCAGCGATTGTACAGACTAATAAAAAAAAATTTTTGACACACTATTATAGTCGCAGGTGCAAAAAATTTGGAGATATCCAATATTCAATTATACTCTCAAATTTTCCCATTTTTTGCATGCGAATTCAATAAATGTCCATTTGGTATGCATATTCGATTTCCTCTAAATTTCCGCCTGCACTGAGGAAGTCCAGAATTTTTCAATCTTTTATTTAAATCAATTTATTAAAATTTATCAACCACGCCGACACAGGATATTTTATACCAATAGAAACATTCGTTTTGTTTTCCATTCCAAAATGCAGAACAAGCTAAAATAGTCAACTTGTATAAAACCAGACACCTCGTTAATAAAATAATTATTTATTGATAAAATTAATTAAATTAAATTAATAAAATTAATAAAATTAATAAAATTTCAGTTAAATAAACAATGAATTTTATTCAATTGTTTTTAAGTTAAACAATTATTGTTTTTATGGTATGGTACATAAAAGTGAAAACTATAACAATTATTATAGAACTCAATAAACTTCATTTAATTCTTGTCCTGGTTATTTTACGTTTTACTACATAAATATATTTAATTCTAAAATAAATAGCATAAAATTGTCACTTTATGGTAAAATATACCATCGTGATTTCTCTCAGTCCATACACTTTATGATAACGAATAAGATCTGTCTCCTTTAAGGTAGTTCTTTCGGTACAGTCAAATAAAAAGTATGAATCACTATTTATCTTGATACCATGTGGCTTTTGAGCTTAATAAGTCAATTAAGAAAAGTTTTTGCAAATTGTTTCTAGAACAACATACTCTAAATTCAAGGTCATCCAAGGTGATTTGTACTTGCTACGTAAGTATGAAAATTTAAAAAATCATAATTTTAGAATTTTTTTAAGAAACTTGAGGAAGCCTCTTTGAAGTACAATAAAGAGGTGTGCAAAATTTCAACAAGTTCCATTACCCATAAGTCAAGATATCAAGAGTTGAAGATGGCAATATTTAACACGTGCTATTATATGGGAGATTGCAGAAAATAGTGATTTTTGACAATAAATATATCGAGTTCGAACCTTCATAAAATTTAATATACAATTGCACATTGTATCAAAGAAGGCTTTTGCAAATTTTCAGCAAAATCCTAAGAAAACGATTTTTTGATAGAAATACCTTAATTAGGATAACAGAATATTCGCGATAATCGGAAGAAAAAATAATTCTTCAGAGTCTCGTAACGAAAAAACGAACACACAGTATATTAAATATTTGCTTTATAATAAAAACTTATATACATATATACATGAAAAATTTATTGGTTTTTTTTGTGCTAAAAAAGCACTCTAGGTTTAGCACAACAGAAAATATTTTGGTAGGCAATGAGAGAGATTAGAAAGAAGTAGCGTGTTTTAGTTACAAATTCGCGATTTCTAAATAAGCAAAAACGTAACTGGAAAATGTTTTTATTCTGAATAAGTAAAAAGAATTTCCAGCATTCGTAACCGCACGTTACGAAATTCTCAAAGAGCAAAAAATATAATTTTTAAATTCGTGTGGTATATTTAAAAAATTGTCTGTGACACGAAATACCAGCGAATTCTCGAATACGGTGAGCTTTTTAATATTCATTTTTCTTATATTTCTGTTCGTTCGCTTAATTGGATTAAATTCATGAAAAATACAAATAAAAAAGGAGAGAAAAATAGGTATATGCTCTTTGCCTCGGGATTTGAGAACGTAAAAGCAAAGAGAGATGAAATATTTACGTTCGACCAGGAAGCTTGCGGCTTCGAGAGGACGTCGCGTGTATACGCGAGGATCCCGTATTATTGTTGCACTCTGAATATACATATATCTATATTATCATGCATAAAATCCTATACTATATATAGAAAAACGAAATTCGAAATAAGAGTTGAGGAGGACGGAAACATGAAAAAGCGTGAAAAAAGGTAAAAATATATGTGTCTCATTTTTCCTGGTGTTTTTCGCATTCTCTTTGGGGCTCAAGCTCGTCGCTTTTTCGTGCAACATATGGAGAGAGAAAAACCATTGTCGGGGATGTCTGTACGTACGATGCGAGATACGAGAGTACACGTAAAAGTGATACAGGCGAAACAGTAAAAGAGAGAAAGAGAGAGAGAGAGAGAGAGAGAGAGAGTTCTGCGAAGCTCTTAATGCCCTGTTAGAGATCTTTTTCCTTTTCGTAAATACTTCCGGAAGCTTCTCTCACGTTATATATCATTTCTCTTCTTTATAATACACACTGTGCAAAAGTCTTAAGGTAGTACAACCGAGACAGTCTATTCAAAAGTTTATCCTTATGTGTTAACTTGATGTTGAATCATCAGTTGAAATTTCTTGAGAATTTATTCAAAAATTACACAGATCTTCGTTAGCATTCTGTCAACGTGTTTGCAAAATTTAAAAAGGCTCGACCATGTAGTTATTTAGATATTAATTTTTTAAAACTGCTACTTTTAACATGGGCTCTTATGGGAGATTTGAAAAAGCAACGACTTTCAATGTATTATATCTCGATTTCTAGATGGTGAAGCTTTGTCAAATTTGACACATGTTTTCATATGACATTAAAGAAGACTTGTGCAAATTTTAAAGAAAATCTGTCTCAACACTACCTTAAGGTAGTTCTATAGTTTTATCGATTATTTAGGAATTTGTTGAAAATTGGTATAGTAATTCTTTGACATGTTATGTATATGCGTACAAAATTTTAAAAGGTTTCACCACGTTGAAATTGAGATATTTATTGTTAAGAATAATCCCAATTTTCAGTGCTCTCCCATAAGAGCCCGTGTTAAATATTGCGATTTTCAATCCTAAATATATTGAAATCTAGATGATGAACTTCCTTAAAATTTAGCATAGCTTTTTATTGTACTTTAAAGAAGCTTCCTCGATATTAAAAAAAATCCTAAGATTGTGATTTTTTAATTATACATACCTAGCAAGTACAAGTCACCTTGAATGACTATGAATTTTTAGTATGTTGTTCTTGAAATAATTTGCAACAATTTTTCTTAATTGACTTAAGCTCAAAAACCACATGGTATCGAGATAAATTGAGATTTAAAAAAACTTTTGATTTGACTGTACCTATAGAACTGCCTTAAACAAGTGTTTCACTCGAGAAAATTCTCCTGCACCGACTTTCAGTGTTGTTCCAATAAAAATATGGGCACCGCATACATGTATCTTTCTATTTCATTTACGCGAATGCTTTCGTCTTCAATTTTCTCGCTGAACGAAATATTTTTATAAAATTACATCCGGATCGGACAAACAGATTATTCAAACTAGTATAAGGCAAAAATTATTATTATTATTATTTGGAATTGTAAGAAATCGTACAGATGCAATATTTGAGTAAAATTGGAGTTAAAAAAATTTTTAATTTATTTATAATGCTCTTAAATAATCCCTTAAATAGTTGTATCGTATACGGAAACTAAGTAACTAATTACTAATTTTCTCAATTTTTCTTCAACAAAATTTCCTTACTAATAATTGTTTAAATTAGTAAAAAAAATATTTTTTCTATTGTACTTGCTAATGAATGAAAAAAATTGTGCTTTTTTTCAAGCTTTTTGTCCCTATGGATGCCTCGTCAAAATTTTACTAAAAATACCCATTTTTGTATAATGAAATAAAATATCTAATGCAATTCTTTGTTAATACACAATTATTTTCTTATAAAGATCAATCGTTTTTCATGAAAAAATTGATGCCTTATTAACTTATCTTTTATTGATCTTTACCACTGTTGTATTTATTTGTTGAATAAAAAAATACTTTTTTACACATAAATTTAACTGTAATTTAAAAAAAGTGTATTCATTTTTTTTAACACTCATTATTGGCAGTATGTTAACTTTACTCTTCACTTCTCTACTCAAGACCATATATTTTAAGTTAAATTTGGCGTTTTAAAACTGCAGAAGAGTCTTTTTTCGAGTAAATTTATTCCAAAATAGTCAATTTTTTTTATAATAGCCACATTCAAGATGAAATACGAAAAAAATAATGTCAAGAGTAGAGAAGTGAAGAGTATAATTAACGTACTGCCTTCATTATTGTGTCTTAAAAAAGACAATGTTTTAAGGGTAATCTATAAATTATTTCGGATTTTTTATTATAATACAGCACGCAGATGAAACCGATTTTAGTGCACAAAAGTACCAAAAAAATACCTGCTTCCTTTTTCGATTTTTCGAATATTCGATTTTTTATTTATAGTCGACACAGCAAATTAACACCAAATATTTCACAAGGGACTGAAAAAAAGTGAAACCAGTGAAAAAAACTGAGATTTCATGCATTTTTTTTCTTAAGAAGCCCATCTTGCCCCTCTTCCTCCCCCTGTACACATATAACTTAAAACTATCGCTCATCAATTATCCTTAATATCGCATCTAGGTAATAATGTTACTCAACAGATTTGAAAAAAAAAAGAAAGAAAAGTTGATGCCAATATTAGTGCGTGACGGTAAGTCTTATTACGAGCAGCAGACTGATCGATATTTCGTATAATCGGGTGTACAAAATGCTCGATCGACTATTCCGGAAATTGTAAACATTGAATTAAAGTTTGACGCGGTGTATGCGGGCGTGTGTATACTGAAGTATATATACGCGAGAACGTCTACAAGTTTCGCCGGAGTTCTGTTTGGCGAAGACGTGAGTCTATGTTTTGCCGATGTAAATATCGCATCGTCTCGATGCGCGGTATTTATATCGACGGGCTCGAGAATGTATATGTAATGCGAAATACATAATGGCACACCCGCGCGGGGATATTAGAATAGTTAGAAGCTCGAGATCGAGACCGGAGCTCGAGTGACATCCAATAATTACAGTTCGATTTTCCCTCACTGCGTTTACTCAAAATCGACAGACGCCTCGTGCATTCGGATTCTCCCTTTCTCTACCTATGACAAATTATTCAATCCGGAATAAATTTCATTTTCTAGTCGTATTACTTCGATTAGAAGACAAAAAATCAGTTGTAATTATTTTCAAATTTGATTTTAAAGCATATGTAAGCGTTATTGGATACAAATCTAGAATTAATTTCCGTTTTAGAGTTATTGCGGAGACTGTTTGATAAGAAGATAAAAAATTAGTATAGGTCATTGGTCATTTAGATGAAAAATTTAGTTTCGAAATGTGGTATTTATTAGAATTATGTGCATGGACGTTAAAAAAGACTTAATAATTAATAAATAATTAATAAATAATAATTAATTAATAAATAATTAATTTAGTAGAGTAAACAATTGTGTAACAATATTAGAAATAAAAAATATATATATTTATTTTATTAGAAAATTATCTTTTACGAAAAAATTAATTGAAATATTTATAACACAATTTTGACCAGAGAGATCTTATGGTAGAATGTTCATTATATTTTACTATTCCCATCGAATTAAAAAATATATAATTATCGGTTAGACAGCTGGAAAGAATTTTGCTCAAGGGTTTCAATTAATTATGACCATTTTGTATGGAGTCGTAAAAAAGTGGGTTATCGAAGTAATTATCAAAATATAATATATATTTAACTGAAGGTATAGTTCCATCGATACAGTCAAATTAAAAAAAATGTGTCGTAGTTTATCCCCGTACCATGTGGTTTTTCAGAAAATATTTATTAAGAAAAGTTGTTACTAATTGATTCGAAATTAGGAAAATCAAAATCTTAAGATTTAAAAAAAAACTAAAGTTAATTTCTTAAATGTACTTCAAAGATATGTGCAAAATTTTAAAAAATTTCACTATCCAGGAGATATCGAGGGTTAAAAATGGCAATATTTAACACGTGCTCTTATGAGAGACTGCATTGATTTTTGACAATAAATATCTCGTGTTGCACGTCGAGAAACCTCTCAAAATTTAATATACAATTGCACATTATATTAAAGAAGGTTTTTGTAAATTTTTAACGAAATCCTAAAAAAAATTGTTAATGGTAGAACTACCTTAACATGACTAACTTTCAACGAAAAATATTTAAAAGTATTTGAATTGGTGAATTTTTACTAATCAATTAATGGAAAAGGTAAAAAAATACCTGGGAATTTTATCTCGATTTTGCGGTGTGAATGGTTTTTTCCCCTCCTCGCATTATTTATCGTACGTCGGACGCGAATAAAAGAGAGGCTTTTTATCGAGTTTTGGGGCTGATCTTTCGAATGGACAAGATTCTATTCATCGATGCTAAATAATGCGAACAGAGACGGAGAATTCAGTAAGGGGCATTAATATCGGGACATCTGATGGTTTTGAGGATATTTTTTGGCCAAATTGTTCGATTTTTAAATGTCAAATAAGTACATTCGAATAAATTAAATTAGCTTTCGAATAAATCTATATTCATTCCCATCGGATAATAATTGTTCCCGTGGCAAAGATTTTTGCATATTAATGCAAATCGGGATAAAGTGACGTTATTAAGGTAGTTCTCTTGGTACAGACAAGTCATCAATATTCATCTCGGTATTTCCGACGTTCAAAGTAATTTGCGAGAATAAGTTAATTAAGAAAAGTTATGGCAAATTGACTAAAGAACAACATACTCTCATTCAAGGTCATCCAAGGTCGGGCATACTTGCTACATGATTTAAAAAATTTTGAAACAATTTTATGTCAGATTTTTTTGGAAAACTAAACAGTTTATTCGATGTTATATAAAAATCTGTGCAAAATTTCAAGAAGTATCACCATCTAGAAGTCATAATTAAACATGATTTTTAATAATAAATATCTTGACTTCTACATGGTAAAACCTTTTAAAATTTGGACCAGATATTCAGATCACATCCAAGAAGATTAGAGCAAATTTTCAAGAAAATTTGTCGAAATTAATTTTTCATGAGAACTACCTTAAATAGGGAATCTATGATAATGGGAAAAATTAATTAATTGGATATGAATTAATTATTACCTATTATTTATTAATTATAACCGAATTAATCATTACCTTTCAAAAGAGTATACCATAAGACGTTTCTAAAAATCATTGACTGACCTCGATTCGACAATTACCCTTTCGATGGATCATGATTAAAAAATTCGTCCCTTTACATACGTCCCCCAATTTGATAACGTGTCATGCACTTTTCTCGATTTGCATTGTTATGCAAAAATCTTTGCCACGGGAACAATTATTATCCGAACGGAATGAATCTAGATTCATTCGAAAGCTAAATTAATTTATTCGAATGTACTTTTTTGAAATTAAAAAAATCTGACAATTTATTGGTGGAAAAATATTCGAAAATGTAAGTGTCCCGATAATAATGCTTCTTACTGTATATTAATCCAAATATTCTCCGCTCTTTTCGAATTCCATCGTCTGCTGTTGAAATAATTGGGAATTTATCTCTTATTTAACTTTATTATAGATTATTTTTATTTTTTCTTTCATGATGGAAATGCGGTCGTATATTGTACACGCGTGAGACTTATTCTTGAAATAATCTAGCTCTCACATAGATTATTCGCCGGGTATAATGTATCAATCGATTCACAAAATGAAAGGTCAAAACATAAAGTAGAAAAGCCGATCAAGTCGCAGAAACGGCGTTTTCTGACGCCCACGCGACATCCGAGATTTTTTTCCAGCTCTCTTCTATTCTCCTTTTTCTCGCTTCTTCTCTCTTCTTCTTCTTCTTCTTTTTTTTTCATTTCAACCAAAAATTTCTATTGACAGCCTTGACACAATTGACTCTTGGACCTTGTGTTTTCAGTAGAAAAAAATTATTGCCGGAGAGAAAAATATCAGATAGAAAATGAGTCCGGAACGTCGACGTTGAATAAAAAAAAAACGAAAAAAAAAAACAAATTTCAATCCACCAGATAGGTTTGATGAGATTCGTCCTTGAAATTTCTTCATCTGGAAGAAATTTATCTACTTTATTTATCGTAAACTTGATATACGTTTTCCTTCTGTTTGCGCGATAATTCGCCGTGCGCACGCCTCCGGCCTTGTCTCCGCAGAGGGATTTCCTGAGACGAATTTTCGAACGTCGATCGTCACGATTTCTGTTTCTCTACTCGGCAATCCTTTTGTTTGCTCTGATCAGTTGAACAAGAAATATCGTCTATTCCCCAGAGTAAACAATTAACCGAGTCACGAAAATATTTGAAACATTTATACAATTTTTATCAAAACAAGAAAACTCAATGAAAAAACCTTATCACAAAATAGTCTGAGAGATAGAATTATAAAAGAGATTTAGGAATAAATGCGATAAAAGTAAATGTTCATAAAATGTTTTTATTAAATTGTAGAATAGATTTTATTGTATTTTAATAATAAGTCAGCATTTTTTACGTCATATTACAATATCTATTTTAATAAGATTTTTTTGATAAAGGTTTTAATCAATAAAATAAATTAAAAAATGTTTTCAACGTTTAAAATGATAACAATATAAAACAAAAGAATTTATCAACAATATTTGTTATGAAAATAGCATTTAAGGTAGTTCTATATCGGTAAAGTCAAATGAAAAGTTTTCATCTCAATTTATCTCAATACCATATGTGGTTTTGAGCTTAAGTTTACTTAGAAAAGTTGTTGAAAATTGTTTCAAGAATAGCATACTCAATATTTAAGGTAATCCAAGGTGACATGTACTTACTACGTAAGTATGAAAATTTGAAAAATCATAATCTTAGGATTAAAAAAAAGAAACTAAAGGAAGCTTCTTTGAAGTATAATAAAAAGTTGTGCAAAATTTCAACAAGTTCCACTACCCAGAAGTCAAAATATCAAGAGTTGAAGATCACAATATGCTTTTATGAAAGACTGCATAAAATAGTGATTTTTGACAATAAATATCTCGAGTTCTACGTAGTGAAACCTCTTGTAATTTAATATACAATTGTACATTGTATCAAAGAAGGTTTTTGCAAATTGTCAACAAAATCATAAGAAAACCCATTTTTCGATGTTTAAGGTATTCCTTGCACGAAATAAATATCTTCAGAATGGCCTAATTCTTTTTTAAATCATTAAAACAACTTTTTTAAACGTTTTATAAAAAAAGATAGGTAACTGAGGTTTTAACAGAGAATTTTTGTTTTGAAATTACGATTTTTAGCATACGTGATAATGGCAGAAACGTCTCTTCTCCATTTCAATTGAAAAATTTAAATCTTTATTATTTTCAAAAAATGGATATAAACTATAGTATGAATAAATTTTAATGCGAGCAACTTATTTATCGTATAAAAATGTAGGGTCATCTAACATTTGGAAGACAATTATTTCGATTTGAAATTCGGAGCCCGTGTATAATCACAAAAATGTAATTTTACAATAATTTGAAAATAAACATAAAATCATGTTTAATTTTTGATAATTGGGTGTAATATCTATAATTATCAACTTGTACAATCATTTTAATGTAATTTAACAATTGTGTTAACAATTTGTGTTTAGCCTCTGCAAAATCCGTCCCTACGTGCAAGGAACTCCTTAATAAAAAGCGTGGTTATTTAAATTAAATTCTGGACATTGTATTTTTGTTTTTTTTAGACCTTATATTACAAAGGTGCAAATGTCATGTGAGTCTAAATTTATTATATGCCACGCTCGTATCAGCAGTCTGTATGGTTTTTTTTTCATTGTACACACATATATATAGTCCATGAGATAGAGGCAGAGAGGGGAGACGAGCTCGACACCCAGAGGTTCGAGGTCTTTAAATTTCTGGAGCGCAGGACGCAACCGGTGCACCGCAGATAACATTGTAGTTACGTCGTCACGACCTTGCCAGAGATATAGCATATTTTTCACCTAGAAAGTTTGTCTCATCTCCAAGCTTCAATGAGCCATATACAAGTTCAAGGATACTTTTGAATCTCATCCCTCCTCACTCTTCGATTGAAAGTCCCACCAGCTGTTTTTAAATTTATCAGCTCATTTTCACACCAGTGATAATGAGATTCATTATTTCTCACAACGGTGAGTCTCTTTTTTTTTCATTAAAACATCGTGAAGATTTTTTATCGTTAATTATGTGAAAATGATCGATCGAACTTTTCTATTTATGACAATTTCATTTTACGTGGACGAACACTTTATTGAACTATTTTTAAAATTTCATCAATTTGTTGATATATGAGTTTATTGATTGGAAATTTTTTTAATTAAATTATTTTTTAAATTCAAGAACTAAAATTTGATACTCTAGATCCTGTTGAGAAAAATTGGACTTCGAACCATGCAAATAACGTTTCTTATTTTGCATAATTATTATGTCACTATATTCATGAAAATCATTACGACAATAATAATTATTTCTTCCATATTTCTACGATTATTTATTTATATATACAATATAAATTTTTTACAAATTTGATTAACCATAAGCGAAAATAAAATAAATATTATACTTTTTTATAAATGGAATTTATATACTTTAGCAAGAAACAAAAAAAAACAATTAAAAAGCGTACAAATAAATTTAAAAAATTTTCTCATTCGTAAAAATTCGATTCCCTGGTGGTGTTTTTGCCTTTCTCGATTTTTCGCCGAGGTCTCGACATGTAAATTCAAATCGAGCGTAAATTGGATCTTAAATTTATACAAAGAAACACGGAGTATAAAATTGTACACGTTTTTTCAAGCAAGGACGAACATTATTTTTATGGGAATCTCAATTACAAGAATTGTTGTATAGGAGTCGTTATTTTTTTTTTATGATTGTAAAAAAAAAATTCTCTGCATATCTGTTTCTTTTTTCTTTATTCTTACGAGATCGTGACATGCAAGTTCACATCTATTGCGAAAATAAGACATGAGTTTATATACTTTTTTTAATATAAACAAAGATTAATTTTATTCTTATATGTAGATTGAAATAATTATAAGAATTAGTATGAAAAATAAGTGTTTTCTCAATAGTAAGAATAGAATTCCTTTACCCGGCCTTTTTTTGTTTCACTCTTGGCTCTTGCGAGGTCTCGACATGCGTGCGCCCGAGATAGCTTTTCTCGAGCACCCACCGGGCAATTAATCAGTCGGGCCGCGACGGAGACCCTTCGTCATCGCACTCATCTTCGTTTTCTTCCAGGCTTTTCTCATTCTCTTTCCTATATATCTCTCGCGTTTATAATAGCTTCTAGTTAACCGTATTGTTTATCTCCGAATCAATCGCGTATCTACGAAGAGCGAAACCAAAAAAATATATAGTTTCTATTATTTCGAGTTTCCCCGAAAATAAAACTTTTCTTCATCGTTTGTTCGCAATTACGTATCAAAATTTGTAACGATCGATTCACATACAAAATCAAGAATTTTTTATTTTTCGATTTTTCAGCTTCATTTTAGAGGTTTTCCAAATTTTTTTTTCTTTTATATCACTGAACTGTAGTGAAGAAAACAAAAAGAAAATTAATTAAATCGGTCAAGCTGCTTTTGAGTTTTAGCGAGACTAACACACAGCAATTCATTTATGTAGGGGAAGAGGGGGCAAAATGGGCCCCTTAAGATAAAAATGCTAGAAACCTCAGTTTTTTTCACTTTTTTTTAGTCCCTTGTGAAATATTTGGTGCTAATTTGCTGTGTCTACTATAAATACAAAATAGAAAAATTTGGGACAAAAAGTCGCCCCGCCCTAAAAAAAATTTTTATGTGAGTTTTTTTACTCGTATGATATTTTTGAGTTTTTTTTGCTGTGTATTCAGTATAAAAATGCACTAACAGATAATGATAAAAATTTGGAGCAAAACGGACCTTTTAAAAACTTGTATCAAATTTTTTTGCTATTTTTCCGTTCAATACCATTTCTGTACTTGAAAGAAATTTTAAAAGCCCATTTTGCTCGAAAAAAATATTTGTAGGTTTTTAAAAATCTAGTGAGCCAATTTTACCCTCAAAAACTTTGCGCATAAAAAATTTTAGGGGCCCATTTTGCACCTAAATATTTTTAGGTTTTGGAAATGTCAGGTGGCCCATTTTGCCCCCCTTTTCCCTACATGTAGATATTAATATATCAAATCTCTTAAAAAAGCATGTAAACTTTCTTCACTATTGCATTTAAATGATGAAAAGATTTAAATATTCAATGTTTAAAAATAACAAAATCAATGTGAGATTTTATGGCAAGCTCAGAAAAATTGTGATATTCAATATTTAATATTTCGATTTTGACACAGTGAAACTTCTTTAAATTTAACACATGCTTGCGACGATGCTAAGGAACTTTTATGCAAATTTTAAAGAAATTATCTTTAAAACCGTTAAATACAAGTACCTCTTTAAACATGATAAGGTTACATTAGAAAAGTTTGCATAGTTAGGTTTTCTGAAATAAGTTTTCTTCAATTTTATAACTTTCTGCGCACATTTCGTAATTTTTTTTTCGTAAGAACCTTCTACACAGTATTAGAAAACTTTGAAAAAAAATATGGATGAAATTGGTAAAGTTATTTTAAAGTTTATAGCGTGACCAAATGAAATAGGGATTCATTTTTATATATATATATAGATAGATAAATCAATCGAATTTCGCTCTATTTATCAATCTCTTGTCCAACTTTGATTTTTTTTAAGTAAAGAATTAATTAATCAAAAAATTATTAATAATTTATTGTGAAAATCGCAGCAAGAGTTCACAATTTTTTATATTTATTAAAAATTGATCAAAAGTAATTACTTTCGCACTTTACACTCATCTTTTTAGCATACAATAATTTTAATAATTAAAATGTAATAATATCGTTTTCCAATCAAAATTATTTATGAAGAGAATATATAATGAAGTTAATATCGCTTACTCAAGGACGTCATTTTTATATCAAATGATTGATGAATTACGTAGTCGATAAAAAAAACACTTACTATACAGATTACAGATTATAATTACAAGTATAATATAACGAATTTATCGAAAGCTTGGAAGAATAAATTTACATTCTTATTAAAATTATTTTGTTCCGAGCGATCAATAGATCGGCGAAACCAAAAAAAAAATCATCAAAAAAATTAATAGCCTTATTCGTCGACGAGGAGATTTTTATTTTCATTATTGTCGCGGTTATACCGACGATTAATGTTGAAAGGGAAAAAAAATTGACGAAAAGTAGAGACGACGGAGAAAAGATGACGAGACGTTATTTTCGCTCACCTTTTTATCGTCCTTTTTTTTATTTATTTACCTTCGTATCGTGTTTCTCATCGTCTCAAGCTTCGTATCATTTTTCCCAAGTGTGCTTTGTTTTCCCTTTTTTTTTCGTTGAAATGCGAATTCGCGGAGAAAAAGCTGAGGAGGGGAGAAAAACGTCAAGAGAGAAAAGAGAGCGAAGCCCCGAGAAAACGGTTCGTGTTTCGCGAGGGCTGATTTTCTCGTAAGATCCTCGCAATAAGGCCCACGCATTGCCAATTACGAGTACCGGCGCGTTTCTCGCTCAAGGTTCACCACTTCAGGATTAGCGAAATCTCCGCCGCGTGTATACGAAAGCTTCGCGAATAAGAAAGGACTCGCTTTATCGCTGCAGGCCAAAACCGCGAAAAAAAACGCAAGGATATGAAGATAAAAAATGAGAGTGCGGATTTTTTCCTAGAAATTTATTCATAGCTATACCACTTTATTTTTTCGATAGGCAATCTTCAGATTCAACGAGACAACGCTTATTATTATCGTTGCGCTTCGCTATTTTTTCGAGAAAAAAATTGAATATGTTTTTTTAAGGACGTGCGTCGCATTGCATCAGTCATTTTCTCAAAAATATGTCAATTTCGAATATTATACTATAAACTTTTAACGTTCGATTATTTTCAACACTCATTTAAGGATGTATATGAGCGATATTTTTTTAAATGTGATAATTTGATCAATTTTTTATTTTTTGTTCTTAAGCATATATGAACAAATTTTGTGGTAAATTTGAAATCGTCTTACTGAATGGTTTAAGAGTTATCAAAGTCCAAAGTTGCTGAGATATTGAATATTGCTTCTTATGGAGAATTCGTCATTTATACAAATTTTTAAATATGATATTTATTTTACAAAACTTTTTTTATATTAAATTTTATAAATTTTTTTATTTCAATACGCACGATTCTCAAATTCAACAAAAAATTATATCAAAAATTTAATATATGTTTTATTAAAATAATAAAAAAAGACTAATTGCTCTAATTGCTCATTAGTTTTATTCTTTTTTTTTTTGGAAACATTTTGGTTGGCTTGGCTCTTAGTACAATTTTCGACAATTATTGCAATTCCCCTTGAGGATCTTCTGCTGCTGTCCGTCTTGAAAAATTTCGACAACCGGATTACGTCACTCTAATTAAACGAGCCACTTGCGCGACGCGGAAGCTTACGTTATCAATGAAATTTTTTAATTCTCCCGACGCATAATTCAAATTAGAAAGAACACTTAAATCGAGTGTAAAACGGTGTAACTGTCGAGAAGTATGGAAAAAGAGCGAGAAAAAAAGTGTCACGTGCTGCATATAAACTTATTCGAGATATAAATTTTTCCCGCGCATTTCCAACGAAAAAAGAATCATTCCGAGGGAGATCGAACAGATTCTCGGCAATTTGGGAAATAAATTTAGAACTGGCTCATTTATACTCATTTGTGTAAATTATAACGGGGGTATAAGGGAAAAATTCGGTTCACCGGTGCGAACTTTTTGATAAAGTGCTCAATTACTTAGCTATATATAAAAATCCGTGAGCGCATGCACTCAACAATTTTTCTCTCACGTTTCCTTTTTTTCGCACTCTCTCTCTCTCTCTCTCTCGTACTCTCTTTTTTTCCTCCCCCGAGGAGTTCAGTCGACGTGGTTTACTTCCAGGACCAAAAGATTTATCGGTCTGAGAGCGAAAAGCATTGTTGCTATGAATCCAGTGAACGAGCAAAAAAGCGGAGATACAAGCGCGTGCGCGCGCAAATGAATTAAGGCCGCGATTTTGCATTATGTCGACCGTGGAGCTCAATAAATATTTTCTCTCTTCGCGACCCTTGCTATTACCCGAAGGGAAAAATCGTGCACTGAGAAAAAAGTTTGTTTTAATCAACTAAATATATTTAGTTTACCGGTAATTATAGTTGATTCGATGCTACGATTGTCAAAATAATTAATTATTATTTTCAGTAGATATCCTATATACATTTGTATGAAGCGAATATTTGGTTCAGTAAAGTTAGTGGCATCGAAAAAAATGCCTGTTGAATGAATTCAGTGAAATTTTTGAATGAAATAATTCATGATACGATCAACTAAATATTAATTTGAATGGAATAATTCAAATAAATAATTCAAGTTATACCTTTCAACTCAATATTTAGTTCCTTTTAAGTATAGTGCAGATTTCATTCAATTTAATAATTATTCCTTTATAAAATATGCTGAATTTGAACGATATTCGTTGTACGTGACAAAATACATCTCTTTAACAAAACACTCAAATTGTTTGATCAAATTTTTTTTAAGAAATTGTCAGATCACACAGTATACTGAGGAAAAAGTTTGTTTGAATAATCAACTAAGTATATTTAGTTGACCCGTAATTGGTTGATTAAATGCTACGATTGTCAAAATAATTAATTATTTTCTTCAGTAGATATTCTATACATGTGTAGGAAACGAATATTTGGTTCAGTAAATTTATTAGTGGCATCGAAGAAAATGCCTACACTGTAAAAAATTTGGTGTTAAAAATAACACCAAATTAACACCAGTGAGTGGTACATATAGGTCCCTCAATTTTGTGTAAATCCCGGTGTAAATCG
>JAPYYW010002191.1:0-22139 GCA_030522545.1 Cremastinae sp. A BG-2022a | reverse complement strand
AACGAGTCAGCGAGCGCGAAGCGCGCACGGAGTGGGGGGCCATAAAAATCTTCCCCTTGGGGGCTTTTGCGTTCTTATTGGGGTAGTGAACTGTACTTTAAACATGTAAAACTTCATTTATTTTCGCCAACGATACCGAAACCCGTTAAAAAACGCTTTAAATATTATTAGCCCAGATTGATATTCTGGATCCTTTTGTTGAGTGACGGACGTTTGTTTGTGGGTCAGCCTGTACTCTTGGGCGCAACCTGACAGCCATTTAACTCACGATTCGTGTATACATGAGCGCACGCTCTCGCGAAACGCAAGAGGAAGAGAGCAGAGATACGATCGGATAACTTTTCTCACTCTATAATTATAGGATGCGATCGCGAATGCTAGTCGATAGCATCGAGTTAAAAGCACACGAGTGTGTATATAAATACATTCGGTGTAAACCGGCTATAAAGGATGACGTCCACGAGAGGAAACTCGCGATGACTGTCTCCATTTTTCTTCTCTCTTAGACTCTTTTATGCTACATCTCTCTTTAACTATGCACACGTACCGAACGACTTTTGGCGCCTGTTTATCGACAAATCTTCCAGCAGAATACGCTTTTTGTTCGATCTACATTTTTTTTCTCTATTTTTCTACTTTTTTATAAATAATTTTTTATCGCTATGTTTTTCTCGCTTCATTCCATATCGATTATTATAATTTTTATTTTGAGCATACCACAAACTGGCAACAGTCTCCGTTTTCTAAAAAGCGTGATAAATTTACACAGATTCTTTTCAAACTGTCATTTTTTGTTGAGTAATTTTCATTTTTTCCATTGTTTTTCTCAATCTGAATGTGAAACCTTTTTGTTTATTTCATTACTTTAATTCGAGAAATTATCTAAGGTTTTCAAAATTTGTCATTAATATCTGATATTTTTTAATCGTACATTAAAAGCAATTTTCACGAATGTTAACATGACTTTTATACAAACTTTGAAAATTATTTCATCTTTTAAAAAATAGAAGTTTTAATCAATCAGCATAGTGATTAATTACTCAATCAGTATTAATTTTTCTGAAAATGATTATATATTAATAAGAAATAAATTTTTACTAATTTGTTGTCATTTGTTTAAAAGTCATTGAGACGGTGGTTTGAATAAAAACAGAAAAATTGGAAAAAATTTACGGAAATATATGTATTCACAAAATATAGCGTTCTTTCAGTTTCCTTCCAATTTTTAAAATGAAAACGGATTATACTATCTGATTCAGAGTTTCTAATGACATGCATGAAGAATCCATAAATGTGAGTATGTAGTAAAATTGAAAATGGTTGACTGCTCGTACTCGTATTATTAATTACATATTACGAATTTCTCTTTTCATAGATGTCTTAAGTCAAGATAAACACTGTTTTATGACTTATTTAACGTGCTGTTCACTGCAATTAGAGAATGCTAAATTAATTTATTAAATTGATAGGTATAAGGCAGGTCGATGATGAGCGCGTTTAAACTTAGGTTAATTGTATAATACGAAGGTAAAGGTAAAACTATTAATCGATATTTGTTCCAAGATAATTTGTTAATAATTTGCATTGACGTTTTTTAAGATCGTATAGTATAATATATGCAAAACAAGGATACTTTATCTATGTAAATGTCAAAGATATTAATCGAATGAGATAATAACTTTGGAAGGGGACTCTTACGAGAGATGACGTAAAATGTCAATTTCATGTAATGAATAACACGATTTTCCTGACGGTATAACAAGATTTATATTTCAACACATGTTATATGTATTAGGTGAACCTTACTGCATTATAAATTTCGCCAAAAAATGTTGAACAGCCCCATATCATAATTTTCCCATAAAAATGGTCACAACCATGTCATATTAAATTATATCAAAACTTTATTAGAATTGTCTTTATAATTAAGGTTAATACTATAGCTATCAATGCTTTACGTATTACTCTTTACAGTTTGGGCTTATATTGCATCATTAACGGTTAATGAAAAAAAAACGCATAACTTCAGGTTTTTTCTGTCATACATATATAGTTTTTAAAAAGTTTAATTCATTCAATAATTTGTTTTTATCATATAGGAGTCACATTTATAGAAAATAATGACTTTTTAAATGTAAAGGCACATACAATCGTATTCTCCTATTTAACAAGCATGTAAAATTATTAATAGCGTCTATGTTTGTTAAAAAAAGAACGAAAAGACTTTTTAATTAAAATTTTTAATAGGTATCCGTATAACTTTGACGAAATGAAAAATTATATTAGACGTAATTCTAGTGAAAAAAATGTACATGATACAACGTACTTACGTTCTAACTAATAATAAATAAAAGGAAAGCCGGAGAAAGAGAGAGAAAGAGTATGCGCGAATATTTTCACTGAATGGATAGGAAGAACTTTGCACCCTGGCGCTCATGTAGAAGTATACGTCTATCTAAAAATAATAAATTCTTGGTAAGTTATGTACGATTTGTGTACGTAAGCTGTATTACGATTGAATAAATGTGTAACTTTGGGTGTAATGTAGGGCGACTTCCGCGTAAGAAGAGTCAGAAGCGAGAGAACCTTATTTTTCTTCTTTTTCTGTATTTTTTTTTTGCTTCCGTCTTTTTTCTTCTTCACGACGAGAACCAATATTTTATCTTTCAATATTTGCTGATTATATATCGTGCGGTAACTTGGCTGTGGGCGAAAAAAGAAGCGAGAAAAAAGAAAAAAGAGGCGAGATCATAAATCGTATCTCGAGAATATGTTGAATCTCAGTTTCAACAATCTTTCTTCTCCTTTCCTCTCATTTTTCATCTTCTTGTTTGTCCAAAGCGGCCAGATCAGATCTCAGAAAAATTTATCTCCTATCTTCCCGATCAAACAAAACTTTCCTACCGTAAATAAAGGGGAGAAAAATTTATCCTCTGTTAACTTCGATAATCGCTCGATCGATAGCCGTGTGAAAAATTGAAAATTTCAAGGCACGATAGTGAAATTATTCATTACTTTCAGTGATTCCGGAATAATACATATTATTATTATTATTTTCAGTTTTTGTAATAAAATTTTTGATCGTCTGTCATAAAACGATAATAATGGCAAAAATGAATTTTCGAATAAACATTTTTTTTTAAATTGCCAGAATAGTATATGTATATTATTTTTTGTAAGGATTTTAAAGTTAAATATACTTTCTCAATTCAATTCTAATCAAATATTTTAATTGAATGTTGTACTTTTAGACTTTTTTAAATGTATAAGTTTGTAATTATATTTTCAGGAGGATTGCAGAAAGAGGATAGCAGAGTGTACGATGTCGAGCGAAGCAAGTAACCCGGTTTGTGGCAGTGACGGTGTTACATATTCGAGTCAGTGTCAAGTGGTCTCGAGACAGTGCCAGGGTCAATCGATTTTGATAAAACACCCAGGGCCTTGTCCAGGTAATTTCGTCCCGAAAATGTAATTGTTCTATATTGGATTAGTTTCTCCAAAAAGTATATCATCACAAATTCAACTAAAAAAAAGATACTAAATATATAAAACTTTGGTATCTGCCTTGCCACAATCTGAGCATTTGGTTTGCATTTGATTTGGTTTTTTATTTTTTAAAAATCTAAAGCCATAGTAACAATCACGAATATTTGTTGATTGTTTTGATGCTTACAATTACGAGATATCCAATTTTAAAAAACCTATTTGTATACATTTTTTAAACACGATTAATGATATTCGTTGTATGGGCGTTTTTGCATATACTATATATGTACGATGTACGTATTCGTACAAATAGGATGCTCGTCGTAATAAATGAAATATTAATAGAATTTGAAGTTGATTGGATTGAATAGTTTTGTTAAAAATGCACATTTCATATAGGTAAAATCGAATTTAATTGAAACAAATTTTTAACGATTGTGTAAAATTAACAAAAAAATTTCATAATTGCACTCATGTTCATAATTGTTCAATAAGAAATAAAAATACTCCAAGATTTATGTACATAAAAAAAATTTCATTTCCGTGTACTTTTCGCAGTGACGATATGTATAAATTTATTTAACGTAAAGGAAATGTTGATTTTTAAATGTATAATTATTATTTTTAAATGTATAATTTTTAATTATAGTATGTGTATAATTTGAATAGAAACTCCGCCGTGCTTTTCGGCACGATTAACAGCCCGAGCTGGAGCAAGACCGACGTGTCGTCGGGACGGGACCTACTCACCGGTTCAATGTCACAACGAGACCGGATATTGCTGGTGTGTGACGCCCCAGGGCCGACCCCTTCCGGACACATCGGTGAAAAACGAGATACCGCGATGCGCAAAATCGATTGAAAAATCCGGATTATCGACGACCTCGGCCTCTGCCCAAAGTGCCCAGAGAAGGAAAGTTTTTCCCAACTGGAAACAACGCAAACAGTACACCAATCGACATCGGAACACCTGCGATCGGGCCGAAAAGTCCAAGTTCAACGACAACCTCATCGAAAACTTCAAAATCGAGTACAGGAGGGTCAACATGTCGTTGGAAGGTACGCATGCACATTTTTTTCAACATATTAATATCCATCAACAATTTGATAAGTATATCAATGTTAAATACCTCACAATTAAGATATGTAGTTGAAAAAAAAAATTTTTTTTTCAAAAAATATAAAAAAAATAGAAATCGAAAAAACACCACTTTGACAAAATTTGAGGATTCGTAAAAAATGTCAAAGTTTTTTATAAAAAATAGGAAAAAAATAAAAAAATGGTAATTATCGAGAAATTTTTGTTTATTTTTCAAAAAACTCAAAAAAAAATCCATGAAGATAGATATGAATAATTTTGTTTTTTTTTATTATTAAAGAGTACCTCTAATTACGAAAATAAAAAAAAAACGGCCCGATAACTCAATTTTTGAAAAAGTTATGGCTATTTAAAAAATAAAAGAGCATTTTTTACAAAAATTCATAACTTTTCTTGGATTGGGGTGAAAAAAATTTGAAAAAATTCTCAGAGAGGTTCTCTCTCAATAGGGTAGAAAATGATAAAAAAAGTTTCAGCAAAATCGAATGGGGTCAGGTCTAAAAGTGGTCGGAACGGTGTGGAATAGCTCATATATATGTATATTTTGTAAAGTATAGGAGATGGACACTCCTGGCTTATTATTTTTGAGAAAATGGCAGTTTTTTGTTCCATCTAAAATATGTTTTAATACGTGAGTTAACTTTTTATTTTGTTGATTGATTTTTCAATAAAATATTTTTAATAATTTTAATTTTATTTTCAATTCGTTAATAATTATTCAATTATCTAACTTGATAGTTTCGTGAACTATTTATTTATTTAGCAGAGCCAATATTCAAATAGATTAACATATTAATTTTTGTTATCTTGCAAATTTATTTAAACGTTTGCTAAGAAATCTTAAATTTTCTTTCTTTTTTGAACGTATTTTTTGAACGTGAGATATTTCAAGATCAAAATAAAACAAAAAAATTTTTTAAAAATAGTTTGTAGTTGAATGCATGAAAATCATCATATATCATTTAGATTTGTACATTTTTTTCTAGAGCGATATATTTTCTAAGATTGAGTTTCAAACGGACTGTAAATTTTATTAAAGTAAGAAAAAAGTAAATTTCGCTCACGCGTACTTTTTTGGCATCAAACATATAAAATAAAATTAAAAAAAGAACGATTATATGCTCTATGTTTAAAAATAGCAAGACAAAGGATTCTTATTCCCGCTCAAAATTCTCGTCTCGTTTTCTCTTTTATCAAATCGTGATACTGCAATTTCGCACGTTCCACGCGCCTTGGCGTTTTTCCACGAGAAGCAGAAAAATAGAGGACGAGAGAGAGAGAGAGAGAGATAGAGAGAGAGAGAAAGAGAAAGGTTTGAAGGGAGAGAGAAAAATGAGAGAAAAATAGAATATAATACGAAACGAGCATAATTCCATGTATGCGGATGCTATTTATTTATAGACATATTTATCGTCGAGGAAAGAAAAGAAAAAAGGAATTCGTGCAGTTTACACCGAGTTAATAAAGATCCGTTCGTGTGCCTATCCGTGTTGAGACAACACACACACACACGTTTACAGATTGGGCGTAACTCGATCGAGAAAAGCCAGAGAGAGAGAGAAAGAGAGAGAGAGAGAGAGAGAGAAACGGCGAGACTGAACCGAGTAATTGCAGGTTGTTGGCGCGGTACGCAATGAAAGTGATAATTGCCAAGCCGGCATTGCATCTGATTACGGTACAGGTATTATTATTCTCTCGGATCCCAGAAGAGTCGTGCACACTTCCCTTCCTCTCTTGGCCGGCACGCTGCTCACTTTTCTCGACTATATACGAATCGCGTGTACCAATTTAAAAAAAAGCCAAATAAAACGACAAAGTAAATTCCACGGAATCCTTTTTACTAAATTTGAGTCCCGGACGGGAGAAAAAAAAATTCCGCTATAATCAGCGGTAGCTCTCTCATTGCTCCTTTTTCACCTTTCGTGCCAGACTCTAAGAGAACTTATTTTTAGCCTGACGAAAAAAAATTATTGCACGCGGTGTATATAATATTACATTCTTTTTCACTACTTTTGATATTTTTTCAAGAAATTAATGTGTATTTTGCTTCCAATTATATCATTTTTTCATATATCAGGTTGCAACGGAAGAAAAATTTTATCTCGAAAGAATTTTTTAAGGATTTATGCCCAGTCAAATCCGCAGTACATCTGTTTGTTTTTTCAAGCTGTTTTTTATCCGCAAACAATAATGGCAATAAATTTTATTGATTTAAAAAATAAAAATAGTGTAGAAATGAATAAATTTCTACCGTGTGAAATAAAATTAAGACCTGATTTGACTACTCGAGACAGAGACATTTTGTACAGCCAGCCAATCATATAACAACGCAATTTGAAATGCCCTGGACACGAGAAAATTTAATCAAGAATATTTCCGTATATAGAAACATCGGCAACGATAGATTTTTCTTTCGTAGAAAGATCGAGGATAATATATAGTTATGGAAAACACTTTTTTTAATTTATCTATATCTTTTATAGAACACAACAATTTTTCGCTGTTTCTTGCAATTTGATCGATTTCTGGTTAAAGTAACACAGGATTTGATGTAATCTTGAATGCTAATTATTTGCTCAAAATCAACTGTAAAGTTGTTTTTTTTGTTTCAATCGATGCAGAATAACTTATATTGCTATAGATTTCAATCTCAACGAAAATTATTGGCAATAAAAATAATGGGTAGAGAAACCTCCGTAGTTTCATTCTTCAATATCTTTCTTAAATGATAGGAAAAGTGTATTTCAGTTTATTATAGATTATAAATTAAATAAAAGTTTAAATACATCATATTTTGGGCATACATCCTTGATCAATATTTATGTTTTTTCATTTATTTATCTGGAAAATGGTGTCACGGATGGTTCTACAATCGTTTCGCGTTTCTTTTATTTGATTTTAATTTAACCGTAAAACTTATTTTGGCGAACGTCCTGTTTAATTTGGATTATTTTTAGATGATGAGAATGGCGGAAGACAATAAATTTAAACTCGTTTTTTATACTTGTTTTGGTGAAAATTTCTGTTATGAAAATCGTCCAATTTTTTTTCGTGTGTTTTTGGAATGTCAGGTGACAAGAATGTCGAGCGAGTGTTGTCGTGGAAGTTCGTAACGCTGGACAAGGACGGGGATGGTAATCTTGACAAGGCCGAGTACAAAGAGCTGAGGAGACTAGCAAAGAAGGCAGTCAGACCGAAGAAATGCGCTCGTACGTTTGCCCGCACGTGCGACCTCGATCAGGATCTCAAGTTGTCGCGACAGGAATGGGGTGCCTGCCTCGCCAACGATTTTACTCGTAAGATCAATTATAACCATGCACCTTATTCCTATACCCCTCCATTTATTTTTCGAATTTTTCACTTGGAACTTGATGCAACTATCTCCACGTATTTTCTCGTTGCCTTCCACGACGACGCTTTTCCTACCAAAAATTATCCCACTCTCTCCTCCACCCTTTATTGCAATCGCTTCTCGCTCCCTTTAGCTCACTCTCTCGTGCTTTTTCCCCAGTCACTCAACAACAATTTTCTTTATTATTATTTCTTACCTATTTTTATATATTTTTGGACATTTTCATATTTTATGTGATTGGTTTAAATGCAAAACATTTTTATTCATTTGACGACAAGTTCCGGTTTGGACGTGTAAAAAAATAGGTTTTTATGAGATATCTTGTTCATATATGTATTTCGATTCGAAGAATTGAAACCAACTTTATTTACAAATTTTAGAATACTTAATGAAAAATCATCTTTTAAGATTTTAAAGTAGTTCAATCAGTTCTATGAAGTCAAGTGAGTTATTTAATTAAGATGTTCTGGTAGAACTCACGAATATAAAGATTTACGCATGTTAAAAGTATAGAGAATAGAAATTTGGCAAAAACACGATGAAAAATTTAAACAAAATATTCTTTGTCACTAAACAAACGGGTATAAATAATTTGGAAAAAATTGTATACTTTATTTTCGAGTGATTGAGATGCAAAGTTACGTTCTTATTGTATATCATGGAGAGAATATCTGTATTGTTTAAAAAACATTGTTTTCTAGTTTAAATATTTAGAAAATACGAGAAATCGTGTTTACATATTTGAACAAATTTTTATCATTTTACATCGTCTGGTTTAAAGACATAAAAACATAAGTATACTGTAAAAAATGTGATGTTAAAATGGTGTTATAGCAAAAACAAATTTTTAACGCAAAAATGCAAATTCTTTGAGATCCAAACAGATTTTCCACGCGGCCAACGAAGGATTAAAAATTTACATGGCGGTGCAAATCTTTGTAAAACTTTATTGCTGTATAATATAAAACGATGTTAATTTTCTTTAAATGCACATTAATTCAAAAATACTTTTTGTGCATTGCTTAAGGTAGTTCTATCAAAAAATCATTTTCTTAGAATATTGTTAAAAATTTGCAAAAACCTCATTTGATACAATATATGTTTCACTACGTAGAACTCGAGATATTTATTGTCAAAAATCACTATTTTCTGCAATCTCCATTAAGAGCACGTATTAAATATTGAGATCTTCAACTCTTCATATCTTGACTTCTGGGTAGTGGAACTTGTTTAAATTTTACACTGCTCCTTATTGTACTTCAAAGAAGCTTCCTCAAGTATTTAAAAAAATTCCTCAGATTATGATTTTTTTATTTTTCGTAAATACGTAAAAAAGTCACCTTCGCATAACCTTGAATTTTGAGTATGTTGTTCTTGAAACAATTAGCAACAACTTTTCTTAATAAACTTACGCTCATAAACAACATGGTATCATAAAAAAGCGACATAAAAAAATTACGATTTCAACAATTCCCGATGGTGAAGCTTAAATTTTTTCACACACTTCAGTACCATGTTAAAGATTAATCTGTTAAAAGTTTCAAGTTTATTCTATAGAAAAGCATTTAAAAGAAATTTATGTATTTTCGAAGTGTCTAGACCGGAAACTTTCCTCAAAGACGTTTTCTTAATAATTTATCTTACGTAATATTAATAAAAGTATAGGTATTTTCGAAGTATATATTTGATATTTAAATAATACAAAGTAGATCGAATTTTGAACGTATATAAGATTGACTTATTATATTCAATATCAGTACGGTATAGTGCGGGCTTCTTTCTCGAATACGATGTATACAGGATGTTGTTCGCAATAATCTTAATCTCGTTCTTTTTATTTTATACCGTCTCGATTTGACATTCGCAAATCCTGACGGAAGTTTGCCCACACACGTCTAAGAGACAAAGAAAATTGGTAGCAATTGAGCGAGAGATCACGGGCGGAGTCTCCTTTCTCACTCTTCCTCCGTCGTTTCTCTCATTCCCTCTAACCCCGGCAAAATATGCACGCGCCTGTAAACGAGAGTAGGAAAGTGCGATAACTCGCTGCACGACCGTTACACACTCGGGGCTTATTTATTCGCTAATACACTCGTGACAATGACGGACGGCCGCCCTCCTCGCGCCTCTCTCTCTTTTTTTTTTCTCTCTTTCTCCTCTCTTTCTATTTTATTCCTCGCTTTACATTTCTCTCTGGCCGCTAATCTCCTCACCTCGGCCAACGAGTACAATTATTCGTTATTCCGCTCGCTCATTCCTAATACACTGCACTTAAATTTATTTCATTTTCAGTACTTTGTACTTTTAATATATACATATATATCACATGTTAAACTCTTCTGAATAGCTTTATTATTACCAGTTAATACACTTTTTAAACATATTGCCCTGGTGGAAATTTGCTTTTCAAATTTCAAATTCAAATTCTGCATTTTTTTTTTAATAGTTTATTATATAGTTTGACATAATTTAATCGATTTCATACGAAAACGTTTGTAAATTTTTGACAGAAAAGGTTATACAATTTTCAGCAAAATTGTAGCAAATTTCGCTGGGTACAAAAGTGAAAGAACAGTAATAAATTAATGAGGTATTATGTTAAATTCTTTATTCCTTACTTTTTTCTGATGGGGAAATATGGCAGTTCTTGATGTGCCTGCTCCAATTACCTAGCATAAATTAATCAATTTTTATAAGAAACATTAAATCTAAATATAACATGATACATTTTTACAGAATAATAACAGATGATGAAATCAGTTTCGTGGCTTTTTTATCAAAATTTATCCCAAATACTTTTTTTTTATCGAAAACTGACCAATTCTATTGAGTCGATTTCCACCAGGGTGCTTGTTGAATAAAAAACAATATATTTAAAAACCAAGATCATCCAAAGTGAGAAGTAACTACTATTATCAAAATTACCAAAATTAATCTTGAATAAAAATTACCAAAACTCGACCCTTGAGAAGACGCATGCAATCATCCTCACTGCCTTTGCGAGTCGATCTAAAAAGTTTATCGAGAGAATTTAAAAGTTTGAAATTCACGAACGCGTACGAGACACTCTCCACCCTCACTTTTTTCTATCTCCTTCCCTACTCGAGGTAGTAATTACAGATGAAAAAAAGCAGGTTAAAAGATAATATTCGAACGATCAAATACTATATACAACAGCTGTAAATAATGTTCCTAAAATTTACAAAATGAATCAGGCATGATAGAAATATCAGATCAGAAAAGAAAAATGGCATGAATATATAAATAGACAAAGTAAAAGAGAAAAATAATAGAATTAAGGTAGCTCTCATGAAAAATATATTTCGACAAATTGTCTTAAAAATTTACACAAATCTTTTTGAATGCGATCTGAATATGTGGATCAAATTTTAAAAGATTTCATCACGTAGAAGTCAATATATTTAATGTTAAAAATCACATTTTTTCGTGCTTTTCCATAAGAGCACGTGTTTGATGTTACGATGTACAACCTTAAATATTTTGACTTCTAGATGGTGAAATTTCTTGAAATTTTTCACAAATTATTATATAACGTCAAAGAAACTTTATTTAGTTTTTTAAAAAAATCTTACATAAAATTTATTCAAAATATTTCAAATCATATGTAGTAAGAATTACCTGACCTTAGATGACGAGTATGTTGTTCTTTAGTCAATTTGCAACAACTTTTTAAAATTAACTTAATCTCTAAAATCACATTGAACATCAAAAACATCGAGATGAATATTTTTTATTCGAGTGTACCAAGAGAACTACACCTTAAGATTGAAATCATGAATAAAAATTCATTGGAAGAAAAATTCAATAAAAACACGCAGCATGTTTGACAGCCGAATGAATGAATTTAACGTGTGGAGGACATAGAAAAAAAAATTAGAAACGAAGCCCGAACGCAAGAAAAATGATGGAAAAATGAAAAAAAAATAAAAAAAATACAAAGTACGTTGAGAAAAAAAAAAGAATACAAAAAAATTGGGAATGAAAGAATATAGAATTTTAGATATACTAGCCAATCGGCTGAATGATTTCATTGTTATCATTTAGTACATTTGTTCTTGTCGCTGAATGGTGCAGAAGGTCGTTCGACGGTCCCCGAGGCCCAGAGGACTAGGGCCACGGACCAAGGTGAGTTCCCTTGCAAATTCGCGAGGAGAATTCCCATGTCAGTCTACGGAGAGGCTTCTCCTTTTTTCATTCGTCTCTCTCTCTTATTTTCGTTTTTTTTTCTCCTTTTTTATTTTATGATTCTTCAAAATGTATGTTAAACGTGGCCTCGGATGGACCAGAATTTTTTCTTCGCCCGGCAAGACTAACGTGGCGATGCTCCTCGAAGCATGTGACACTCGAAACATTTTCGTTTAAAAAAAAATGTTTTTTTTTTAAATCTCGAGCCAAAATCTGAAAAAAAGCCTTCATATCTCAAGTGCAATATTTTCGCATCCATTCCGAGAATTGAAAAATTATTGCTTCCCCTCCGAGATATTTCCCTAGATTCGGTTATCTCGTTTTGCGTCACCACACCCGAGTATCAGCAGGATTTAAAAACGAGTCATTTCCGTACCACCATTCCCGAACCCTCGAGTCACCGATTGTTTTTTTCTTTTATCCCCCATCGCAGTAAATTCGCGGTTTTGTGGTCAAATTCCTCAAAAAGCCATTCAAAAGAAAAAAATATATATAATTTACGATAACACAGAAAACATTTTAAACGGAAAATAAAAAATAATTAAGAAGCTTGCTCTCGTGATCGCGGTCGTTCGACAATTGCACTTATTCTAATCGCATGGATTTTGTAAATATGTTTTTATTATCTTTCATTTTTTTTTCAGGGGTGGTGACGGTTGTTCAAATTTTTTTTGTTATCTCACCAGTAACTATTAGATTTCACTAACTCTACTAACTCGATGTTAAACATTCTTAAGCTCGAGAAAAAAAATTATTTCTTCATTTTCACAACTTAATTTATTTATATTGATTATTGACAGTATTGAAGAGCAATCCACCACCGGTACACGTGAGGCCAACTTTCAACGACGATCCACCTGACACCAAGGAAGAGAGCGACGGTAATAAATTAAAGAATATTATTTAAAAATATTATTGTATTTAAGAATATTATTTAAAAATGATGTAGTCTTATGTGACATTTTTATATCAATACATATTTCGATACCTAACGGTATCATAATAATTTTTAAATAATCATTTTTGTAATAATTAAAAACAATAATAATGATAAATATTTTTAATAATAATTAAATAATGATAATTTTCATAGGTGATACTAATTTTTTAAATTATTTTGAGGATTGTTGGGTAAACCTAGACAATATCGATTATAAATTCATTATCATGATAAAAAATATAATTTTTCAATGAAAATCGCTTTTTGTTAAGTCAAATGGATCCTTGATTAAAGTCATTATGGTTCTTACGCGACACGATCACTTTAGCGAAAAAAATCCGATTTGCACGAATAATAAAAGTTATTCCATAAGGGCCCAGGTTAAATTTTACGATTTTCAACACTAAATATCTGAACTTTTAGACGGTGAAACTTTTTGAAATTTTGCAAAACTCTTTACATTGCATCAAAGAAGCTTACTTTAATTTGTTTAAAAAATTCTAGGCATTTTTTTAAACAATTTTCGTATATACTTACCAATTAAGTACACAAGACCTTGAGCAACCATGAACTTTGGGAATGTTGTTCTTAGACCAATTTGGAATAACTTTTCTTCATAAACTTGAATATCACGTCGAACGAAGAAAAACTGATTAAAAAATTAGATAACTTATATAGGTAGCGAGACAACTACATTAAAAAGAAATTCGTAAAATTTTTAAAGTCCTTTTTAACGTCCCTTCAAAATAGTTTTGAACCTTATTCCAGCGTGGGATAGTAAAAAAATCATTTTTTTTTCAATTCCAAGAATATGCAAGCCCCCCTGGACCGACTTAGGTCCAATTTTGAAAAAAAATCATAAACATGTATACGTATAGAAAAATTAGATTGAATAATTGACGATAATTGTTTTTCTTTTTTCAGCGAATGATTGCATATCGGACAGGAGATCAGTGATGGAGGACCAACGACAAAACTCCCAGGAGAAGTTTTACATTCCTCAATGCACACCAGACGGAAGGTATCATAAAGTACAGTGCTATTCCGGTTATTGCTGGTGCGTTTATCAGGACACCGGCAAGCCGATACCTGGTACTTCTTCCAAGGATCACACGCCAAATTGTAATCCTGTCCCACCACCGAGTCGCCCTATGAAAGGTTATATATTTTTATTGTTTATCATTCATAAATGTACAATATTTTTAGATTTATATAATTAACTAGTAGGCTTCGTGCCCTGGCAGTAATAGAAAAACTGATCCAAAATCCAGTTTTTTGGTTCATTCAATGTGAATTCTTCAATTTCGCCTGAAATAATTAACATTTTCGTTATCTATGGGAAATTTTCGATCGAATAGGCTCTTAAAATCGAAAAAAAATTTCAAAAAATTTGGTGAATCACACTTCATGGGTCTTGCAGATCCATGAACATTTCAATTAGCAATATCTTTCCTTTTTCTTGACGAAATGAACTTTATAAATTATGTTTTTTAAAGATTTTTACAAAACTAAGCGAATGGCGTTGGAATCATGTTAATTCATCAATTTTTTAAAAAGTTATCACTCCTTGCATTTTTTTTATTGGTGAAGAAAATGAGAGGTTTTTTTTTATTTGGTTTCAACAAATAAAATAAAAAATAAATAAATCCTAAATAATCGCACAAAATTATCACCTTGTAATACGTTTACGTGTTAACACATTTTCAATGCAATCTTTTACAAGAGTGACATTAACGATCCCCTCGATTTTATTCCTATTACGAATAAAGTATCATTTGACTGACTGAAATACCAAATATAATAATTGTCTGCGGACTTCTGCCATCTGCAAATCAAAAAGTTACTTTTTTTTATTTTTTCTCATATGGTTTTTATGATTTTTCAAAGAAGAAATATTTTGACGTATGTATTTTTCTAAAAATTGCCTACGACACGAGCCTGTATTTGAAATATTTGGATACTTGATTTTTGTACTCGGATACTTGGATAAATATTGTAATTTGGCAACAGGATGTCCAGAAATAAAGAAACAATTGTTTCTTCGAGACCTGATGGATCTTATGGAGAAAAAGATGAAGTCATCGAGTACAGATTCCTCCGAGGCGACTGACAACAAGTGGACCGCTTCGAAGGAGGAACGAGTTGCGACCTGGCACTTCGTAATGTTGGACAAAAACAAGAATAAGGTTCTAGAGCGTAAAGAATGGAAGAGCTTTCGCACGATGGTGGCGAACAATCGTCATTTGCGAAGGTGTGGAAAAAAGTTGCCGAGATACTGCGACGTAAACAATGACCGGAGAATCAGCATGACGGAGTGGCTCAGTTGTCTCAATGCTCAACGACCAACTCCAGGTGAAACATTTTTTTTTCAATTCAACTTCATTAATAGTCCTATAGCTGGAAAAAAAAGAAAAAAAAACTATAGCTGAAATATGTTCATTTTTCCGCAAAAACTTGGGGGTGGCAATTTTTTTGCACAGTCGTTTTTTTTATAACCATTGAAAAGCTTAACTGTAAGTTTCCGAATGCGAAAAAGGCTATTTGTTTAGACACCATCTTGAAATTTGCGTTTATTCAAAAATCTTTTAAATCGTTGGTTGTACGAAAAAATTCATTACCGTCTTTTTTGTACAAAATTGGATTCTCTACCTTTTTCCTCTCAAACTTTTTTCGATAAAAACAATATTTTAAAAGATACGAGCGATATCATTAGCAACAAATTGTTGTTACACAAATTTTTTGTAAACCTCCTGAAAAATTATTTTCCATGGCCTTTATTCAATATGCTCATATAATTGCTATTCGTATCTAAAGTTGAATGTTAAAATTTTTGGAAAATGCATTAAAACTGACTAACATTGAACTTTAGAGATTTACAAATATCTTCTTAATGCTTCTTGTAATCGACTAAATACAAAAGACCATTTTTGAAGATTAGTTAATTTACTACAAAAAATGTATTGCCCATTTTATTCTGCTTACTACTTGTCGTTATTTGTGATGCAAAATAATTATTTTTTTCAATTTTTCAAACTTTGATATCAAACATCTTCGATATGGTAAGATCAACGAAAAATTCACAAGAGAACTTTTTTGTAGAGCGTTCAATTTCTTACAAAAAATATATTACCCGTTTTATTATGCTTAATCTATTTAGTTATAAAATAATCATGATAAAAAAGAATTTTTCAAACTTTGACCTCAAATATCTTTGAATTGGTGAAATCAACGAAAAATTCACAAAAGAACTTTTTTGTAGAGCGTTCAATTTCTTTCAAGAATATGTCTTTTAGGTGACTGTACGTTTGATATACAGCAAGATACGAATTCTAATATTTGGTGAGAGTTCTCCAGAGGTGCCTAGAAACAAGATTTTCATTGGCGGAAGAGAAAAAAAAACTTCGTGCCTTTGATCCACCCTAATGCTCATATAATTGTTACATGTATACAATCAATAAATAATATAATTAATCAGAATTGACGTCCATAAATATATTAATTATATATTAATCATAGCTGACGATCCGGAAAAAGTTTCAACTTCGAAGCCCCGTAGAATGGGACCGAACCCACTCGACACGTTCCTCAACGGCGATGACTAAACGATCCACTGATGGTGACTAAATTCCTCGACGATCGACTCGGTCAGCGGACTCTTATTCTTCGCTGCATTCGGTGACCGCAGCGACTCGTTGAATACTACTTTCATCAGGCATCGAACAATCTCTATCCGAATTTCTATCTATTTTTCTATACGGTGATAAAAAAAAACATAGCATGTACGTTACCTTCTTTTTAATCCTATTTTTTGTTTTGTCTTTTTTAAATATATACAACGTTATAATGTATTTATGTATCCGATACGACGGTGCTGCAGTTAAACTGTCGCTAATCCAAGTGCCTTATTAATATTGTAAAAAAAGAAGAAAAAAAAACAGATACGAGACGAAACGGATGTAGAGTGCAATTGCAATTACGCGTACAGTACATAATTTGATGAAAAAAACAAATAAGATTAATTGCTCGAGAATAACGATAGTTACCATATGGAGATCTAACGAAACATTAATTGAGAATTAATTCTTTAACTATGTTTCATTTGGAACTTTTCGATATTTTCGTATGTAACCGAAAAATTGTAAATTTTCATTTATAAAATGAAGAGAATTTATTTTTCGAACGAAAAGAGTTATGCAACGATACGTCTTATCTGCTTTGCGACAAACTTGGTTTATGTGTTGTATTCCACCGTCGCGCCACTGATAAATGATTAAATGTGTACATATAGAGAACGATTTTGCCAAGTTTATAATATCGATTAATCTCTAGTAAAAAAAAATTATTATAATTTTGTAAGCAAATATAATGAAATATATTGAAATGATAGCAGTCACGTTATCTTATAGTGAGCTTTTTATATCACAGAGAGGATTATTAGTGAATAAAATTGATCCTATTATACGAGAGATAAATACACTTATTTATAAGAAAAATATTCGTTGAAATCAATGTATTTTAAGCGACGAAATAAATTTTGTAAATTGTAACGTTATTGATTATGGTATTTGAAAAATCGTGAATCAATCGGTATACTTCAAAAATTCGCGTGAAAAATTCTCAAATATTGGATGTTCCCAGTACGATAAACAAAAAACAACTTGAATAAATGCATCATTTGTAAAAAGATTGATTTGTTTTGTTTTTATTTACAAAATTAAATACATTTCGAGTAGAAAGTATAAGGTCGACCATGCATGTGCGGTCAAATCGCGATGTCAGCTGCATTTATTTTACATGCACTTTACCGATAGATCCTTTTTTCTTCTCCGATAACATGATTGATTAACTGAAAACGTTAGGAATAACGCTTTGTTATAAAAAGATGTGGTAAGCATAGAACGATGCTAGAAGACACGATCTTGATAACCGCTGTCGGCCATGCTCGAGCTCGGTTTCGTCGGGCCACCAGGAACCTGATGATGAGGATGTCGCATATGTCCGGGCCGCCTTGGCGGAGCCAGATATTCAAACATACTCTGGGTGTGTTGTGCCAGCATCTTGCTCAGATCGCAAGGCATCGGATCTGTCCAAAAGAAGTCATGATTGAGGGCCGAGTCCGAATCTAAGCGTTTGCTCGGATCGAGAATCAAAAGTTTGTCGAGAAGATCACAGGCGTACGGGTCCTTGACGTAGGGCTTCAGTCTTTCTTTGACCTGCCAAAAGATATTGTAGAACATTTTTTTATCATGAAAGAAATATTACACAAGTCTATCAAGGAGGTTGTAACGAAATGTCAAAGACTGGGGAATTGCCCGAAAATGTAACGATGTGATAGAAAATAAAATTAGCTTTCCAGTAAGCACGAAATTTATATGGGTTACAGAACTTGCTGTGAAGAAAAGTATATTTTAAAATTTTACACGGTGATTTTGCTTCGTGTATGGGGTATGAGTATTCATTTGAGCAATTAACACATGCAGACACTAGAGAATTACATGCATTTTTGATATGATATTCCTAGGACAATATTATTAATTATATCAACAAAAAAAGTGGGGTCATCGAACAAATAAGAAAATTTTATCGAGTTAATCAACAGTTCACTGTGTCAAACCTTTTTTGTATTCGTTCGAAACAGTGCCTAATTTAAAAAAGTATAAATTAATTCAAAGCATTGTTCTTCTGAAGCGCATCGATAGAATTGAATCTTGTATGAAAAAGTAAATAAAATAAATTTTCAAATAGTTGTATTCACTACTATGAAGTTACAACTTCCTTAAATCTTAAGTTTGCCTTAGTAGTTTTATAGTTTTATTGTTTATTTAGGATTTTGTTGAAAATCGGTTTAGCATAGCTCTTTATTGTACTTCAAAGAAGGTTCCTCAAGTTAAAAAAAATCCTAAGATTATGATTTTTTTAATTTTCATACATACGTAACAAGTACAAGTAATCTTGGATGATTTTGAATTTTGAATACGTTGTTCTTGAAACAATTTGCAACAACTTTTCTTAATAAACTTTTGCTAAAAAACCACATGGTATCGAGATAATATGACATAAAAACTTTTGTTTAATGCAAATTTAAGATTTAGGAAATGACTGTGAATACGGCTATATGATTGATAAATTTTCGGTTCTTACCTTCCTCTTTTGTCCCTTGGGAAGCTCCATTTTGTTGAAAAGCTCTAGCGTCTCGACTCCGGGCCACACCTCAGTCGTTATAGAGCCACAGAGCTGCGATATAAGAGTCAGCTGCTGCTGTTCTGTGTTGCCTTGCATTATGGGTGATCTTGTCCACATTTCGGCCATTATGCATCCACCTCCCCAAAGATCGACAGGTGGACCATAGTTGCGGTCACCAAGTAACAACTCGGGAGGTCTGTACCACAGAGTAACAACTCTGTTTGTGTAACGATTTGCCATACCGCTTTTATTCGCACTGAATGCACGAGCCAATCCAAAATCAGCGAGCTTCAATATTCCATTCTTCGTTATAAGAACATTTGCAGCTTTCATGTCTCTGTGTAAAATCTGAAACACTCGTTTATCACAATTTGCAAAAATAATGAGAATACTTTTTATAAAATAAAAGCTTTTCTTACCTTGTTACTGTGAATATAGTACAACCCATTGAGCAATTGTTGCATAACTTTTTTAATTTCGCCTAAACTAAATTTAACATTAACGTTGGACAACAATCCAGCAAGATCGTGTTCGCAGAAATCAAATACTAAATAAAATGTCGATCTGTATCGGTTGTACTGCGTCGCTGCAAAATGTAACATTTTTTTGCTATTAGAGCTTCTAAGAAGAGTTTGCAATTTGGCGTAACGATCGAATATTCGCCTCTGTTGCTAACCTTTGGTTCTGCATATTTCGATGAGATTAACAACATTCTCGTGCTTTAGTAGTTGCAATATTCGGATTTCTCTCAGGGCAGTGATGGGAAACTGTAAGCCAAGATTTCTTGATGCAAATTGTGTTCCAGCAAGCTGTCAAATCTTTGATTTCTCTTTAAAAAAAAATGTTCAACTCACCCCTTCTTTCTCATTGTCCATCAATACTTTTTTCATAGCTACAAATTTTTTACTATTTTTTTTGTCGCGGGCTTTGAAGACCTCTCTGAAATATAACAAAAAAAAAAAAAGGTTAAATTATTTGGAGCACAATGGAAAAACGAGGTTAGAGACGACATAAACAAACCCAAAAGTCCCTTGTCCAATTTTTGCTACTTTTTCATATTTGGAGGATTCGTCGCAGTGAGGAAAATCAAATTCCTCTATGTACTTTTCCTTCTCCTTCGTGTTCATGACGAAAAAAGTAACGTGAAGTCTTGGCAACAAAGGAATTGGGCTCTCGGCTGGTTATGGGTTCACCGAGAATTTGCGATTGGGGTTAAATCAAGAGCCTTGGAGCCCCACGCCCAATCTGCGTTGTGAACCATCATTATTGCAAATGCCACAACATTTTCAAGAAATAATCGTTTTTTTTAAATCATAAATAAGCATACACACAACTTTTATGATCTTTTTTCCTAACCTCCCCACTTTTTACTTTTCATTTTGAGCTTGAACAGCTCTTGAACAACTAAATAGCTACGGTCACGGTTACGTACCCGGAAATGAGAGTTTTGTCTCGAGTCACGGTTGCGTTTTGGCGGGAATTCTTATTTTCCGAACTTCCGATCAGCTCCCTCGATCCGACCAACGAATTCAGACTTGATTCAACGAATTCGTAACTTCTGAATTAATCGTAAATACGAAACGAAACAAAAAGTACATTGCAACAGCAATTACGTAAACAGTAATTAATTTAAAGAAAATCAAAGATGAATCACTCGAGAATATACAAGCAAAAATAAGAGGTAGTAGCAACGAACTTCTGAATTCGTTGGTAGTAGCTCGACACAAAATAAAACACAAGAATCCAAATGCGAAAATTTGCGACCGATCAGTTCGAGCGCATCCGATAGAATGTCCCCCTTTTCTGCGATGCCTCTGGAAATAACCCATGTATATTTCTTCACAAAAAGACTCGTTAACGGTGTCATTAAATGTGTAAAACTCATCGGGTCTCCCGAGTTTTACCTGGGTCTGGGTTTTCCCTATTCGTTTGCAGCTTAACTGCATGTAATCCCTTTCTGGACGATTAATTGTCGATTAAGTACCAGTGTAATTAGGGCATGTGCAAAAGGTGCATGTAGATAAGAAAATGAGCGAGTCTTTGGTTTTGTTTCCTCATGGGAATTGCAATAACGTTTTTGAATGTCGCTGAAAACTTTGAATTTTTATTTATAAATTGAAGAGAATTCGCATTTTTCGTATGAAATATAGAGTTATGCAATAATCCATCTTAATCTGCTTTACACAAAAATTGAATTTAGTGATAAATAATTAAAATATTACACATAAAGAACGATATTGTTAATTTTAGGATATCGATTATTTTATAGAAAAAAAACTTGTTAAAGTCACTAAATGTAAAACACTCGATGGTCTCCCGGGTTTTACCTGATGGGTCTGGATTTTCCCTACTCATTTGCAGCATATACTGTAATTCCCTTATTTCTCGAAGATTAATTCTCGATTAAGGTAGGAGTCGCGTAAAATCGTTTGAGACAGAATTTCTTAAAAATTTGCAAAAATCTTCTTTGAGGCTATGTCGAAATGTATGCCAAATTTTATGAAGCTTCACCATCTAGTAACCGATATTAATTGTTGAAAGTCGTCACATTTTTTGATCTCTCATAAGAGCCCATGTTAAAAGTGGCAATTTTTTAAATTAAATATCTCGATAACCACATGCTGAAGCATCTTTAAATTTAGCACACATGTTAATATGATGTCAAAGAAGATCAGAAGAAATTTTGAAACAATTCTGTCTCAAAAAAATCAAGTGATGATTTTACATTTAATTAACACGTACTGCCAACTTTTGAATAGACTGTCACGCCAATCTTACCTTAAGGGAGTTGACTCCATAGAGCAAAAAATCAAAAGTTCGACAACGTTTTTCTCCCATACGAAGTCGTTTGAGAGTAAACATTTATTAAGAAA